>JAJMDG010000111.1:0-246736 GCA_030565715.1 Hanseniaspora singularis (nom. inval.) | reverse complement strand
ATAATATTTTAGATAAAGTAAGCAAGTGTACATATTATATAAAACTCATAAAAATTGTTTAAAAAAGTTAAAGTAAAAAATAATATGTCTGAGTTTCAAAGATATTTAGATATCGTTGGTAATAATACTTATATAACTGATAATGATCAATTATTTATTATACAAAGTTATAAGTATTTTAATGATAAGCTTTTACATTTAGTTAATAATAATTTTACAAGCCATTCAACCAATGTCAACCATGATATTACTAAATCAAGTTCAATATTTGATCAATCCAACAACTTTAATACAAACAAGATTAATTATAAATCTGATCAATTATTAACAAATACACACACTACGAATGCTTCTACATCCGGTGGCAATGTTAATAATCAAGGAAAAGACAGAAATAGCAGTGTATTTAAAATCAATTACAGTATGGAAGGAAATGGCCGCATTGGTAAGGTAGATGATGATTTAGATCCTTCTAGTAGTTCTAAATTTTTAAGAAATGACAGCAATGATATTGTCAAGGACAATATACATCCGCCTGATTTCAATGTAAACAGAAGAACTTCTGTCTCAGCTGAAATTATATCTCCTGATTCTAATGATGAGCATGGTATTTTGTTAGAATTAAAGAATGATGATAGCGATAATGCATTATCTAATCATGATTCTGAATCATTAATCAAATGTTTAGAATCTAACTTTTTATTCAAAAACTTAGACTTAAATTCTAAAAAATTGATAATACAAAATTTGAAATATAAAGAGTTCTCTGAAAACATTGATATAATTACTGAAGGTGATGAGGATGGTGAATATTTTTATATTATTGAGAAAGGTAATGTTGAGTTTTTAAAAAATGGGAAGAAATTAGGCGAAGCTTCACGTGGCGCTACATTTGGTGAGCTCGCTTTGATGTACAATTCTCCAAGACAAGCAACCGTTCGTTCTAAATCTTTTTGTAAAATGTATTTATTAGATAGGATTACATTTAAAAAAATTTTACTAAAGAATTCTTATTCACAAAGAAATCTATTTGAAAAGTTTTTGAAAAATTTGCCTATTCTTTCAAATTTATCTGATTTTGAAAGAAATAAATTAATTGACGTGTTAAAAATACAGAGCGTTGTTAAGGGTGGTGTTATCATTAGACAAGGCGAAGTAGGTGAAAATTTTTACATTATTGAAAAGGGTGAATGTACTGTTGTTAAAGATAATGTTATTTTGAAAACATTACATAAAAACGATTACTTTGGAGAATTAGCTTTATTAGATGATTCTCCTAGGGCTGCAACTGTTATTGCTTCGTCAGATGAAGGCTGCAAACTTGTTTACTTAGGAAAAAGTGAATTTATGAGATTGCTAGGACCTGTTCATGACGTATTGAAATTAAATGATCCAAGATTGAAATAATTGAATAACTATATCTTGTTCTTGGAATTCTAATTAAGGAAAAAATATTTTGGACAATTGTTCTTCTATTTACTATGTTTGTTACAAAGTACTTTGCAATAGTATCAATAACTATCGTTTAAACACTGATATACATGCATATATATATATATATATATATATAACGATTTATATTAGCTCAATATGTGACATACCATGATTTTTATTGTATATTTCTATATTTATTAAGAAAATTCTCAAAGCTTAAACGTAACTTTTTGACCTATAATATCGCATTAGGTGCAACTATTAATTAAAAGTTCCTAATCCCAGTATTAACAACTGCGCAAGTAATCCGATCATTGCAGTTTCCCATTTTTTCTCTTTGTTCAATTTTTCTAATTCTTCTTTAGTAGCCAACCTGCTTAACTCCATATAAAATTCATCAGTAACTTTATCAACAACATTTGAAAAGTAAAAATCATTAGGGTTAATAAGCAATTTGCACTTCAAAGGAACAATGTAATCATTAGTAGTAATTGTACTATTCAAATTAATATTTGTGTTATTAATATTTTTTATATCGTCCGCAATATAAAAATCTGCATTATTGCTATCATTACTGTCATCAAAAACTTTACTTGAGTGTAAATTAACGTTTCGTATAGTTTCATTATAAATTTGTATGTTATTGAAATAGCCTTGTTGTTTTAAATGTTTGGGTAAGTGATTATTTAATGTATCTGCAATCAATTTTAATTCTTTTTGTGAAATATTTTGATGATTTGATATTTCAGACAGCCTACATTTAGGATTGTAAAGTTTCATAGATAAATCCATAACTAAATAAGAATTATTTGAAGTTGAACTTGTTAAATTATTATTTAACCTTGGAATCATTAAATCTACAATGAACTCAACCTCACCATCATAAATCCAATCAAATACTTGCGTATATAACTTGTTAACATTAATTTTATTCATTTGTAATCTGCTAATCTTTTCCCAGGAATTTTTTAATTCACTATTAAGCTGTAAAATCTTACCGTTAACTAAGTGTGGTTGTTTTTCAACAATTGTAAATAAAGATTCATTGAATTCGCCTGACAAAATTTCACAACTCATTAAATCTAATAAAAAAGATTGGCTAGACATTTTATTAATTTCTAATTGAAAAATTTTCAAGGTATTCTTATTATTCACAATAAACTTAGAGTCCTTTATCCTCAGTTTATTATTAATATTAAACCCATGTGTTAAAAGCTGTTCTGAATCTATTTTTCCATTAACACCGTTAATTTCTAAAACATCTATAAGAGAATGATTATTTATATCTTTTACAAAATTATAAAGATCTAAATTAAACTTCATATATTTGATTTCAAATATATTATCATTGCCAAGGTCTAGTGTGCAATCATTAATCTCTACAAAGCTATTAGACCAGTCTAAACTAATTTTATGATCACCTAAAATTTTAAATCCTTTAATGTTAAAATTTTTGTTTATATATTTTAAAACAATTTTAGTATTAACATTTTCTTTGTTATTAAATAATATATTATTGAGTTTGAACAACAATTGTAAAACAAGTGTAGTATTAACAAATGCTAGAATTGTTATAAACAATAATAATAACAAGTTTAGCCCTATAATTCTTTTAAATGATGTATACTTAAGAATTCTTATATTCTTTTTCATAATGGACTCGGGGGGTGTTGATGTATCTAGGTGCTTTTTTGTTTTAATTGTAGAGTAATTAGAAGTAGACACATAAAACCTTCTTTTCAATTGTGGATTTAATGTGAAAACATTGAACAGTAAGCTTGTACTATTTTTTTTATATTCTCTTTGAACCAAATGATTATTAATACAATAGCATGTTTTGAATGTACTATAAGCCTTAATGCTATGTTTCTGGTGAATATTGTGTGATATTCGTTTAAGTAAAAAAGACATTCCACAAGTATATTATTAACTATACAAAAAATTAATTAGTTGGCTTTATTATATTATTAGATGGAATATAAAGTAATTCTAATAGCTTAAAATGCTAAATATTAATATTTTTGTCTCTGTATTATTTTTTATTAAACTTTATGTAGAAGTTATCTTAAAACTAATATAAACTTATTAAATATTCTAATTAAAACTCCAGCAAAAAATTCGGTCATATGACAGGCCTATTAATTTTTTATTTAATTCTCTCATAAATGAATTTGAATCTTAGAAAAAAAAATTCTAATTTAAGACATTTTTCAAGACTGTAAGAATTTCTTTTTTTTTAATGATTCTACTATAATTTTTTTTAAAAAATTAAATGCATATATTAATCTTTACATTTACCTATTCCGGATACACTTTCTTAATACAAATGATTTCTTTTTATTTAAAATACATATTTTTTCTAGTATTTTCTCAAGAAAAATGTAACAATTAGATAATGATAGACCAGTACAAAACATAAAATAGATCAATAATATTGTTGTTTTTGTGTTAAATCACATTATTCTAAGCTCAAAAATTTTTATTAAAACTACATTTATAATATAGCCATGGTTGCTCCTACTGCCTTAAAAAATAAAATAAAACCTACACACATTAATACTGAACCGGATAATGATGACAATGAGATTCTTCTTACATCACAAAGAGTAAAAGATGATGATAACAATAATGAAGATAGTATGGATGTTGAGGAGCATAATAATTCAAATAAAGTAGTTTTAGATATGGACGGGAAACCAAAATTCTCTAAGCAAAATATTTCTGGTTCTTCTAATATTAAGGCAGAAATAAGAAAAGTTCCTGTTCCTCCACATAGGATGTCACCATTAAAACAACAATGGAATAAAATCTATCCACCATTAGTTGACCATTTAAAATTACAAGTAAGAATGAATTTAAAAACTAAAACTGTTGAATTAAAAACTAATGTGAAATATACAAAAGACCCTGATGCTCTACAAAAAGGTGCTGATTTTTTGAAAGCATTTACTTTAGGATTTGATCTTGATGATGCGATTGCGTTGTTAAGACTAGATGATTTGTATATTGAGACATTTGAGATTAAAGATGTTAAAACTCTGCAAGGTGATCATTTATCTAGAGCAATAGGTAGAATTGCTGGTAAAGATGGGAGAACAAAGTTTTCAATTGAAAATGCAACAAGAACAAGATTGGTTATTGCAGATTCCAAAATTCATATTTTGGGTGGCTTTACTAATATTAAAATGGCTAGGGAAGCTGTAGTCTCTTTAATTTTAGGTGCACCACCAGGAAAGGTATATGGTAATCTAAGAACCATTGCTAGTAGATTGAAGGAAAGGTATTAGTGCTATGAATGATTTTAGCTTGGTTTGTAATTCATGTAAATTACATTTAAAAAAATACTGTTTAATTTTTATTAAAAATGTTTTCATTATATACATATATATATATATTTTTTTTTTAAAGATCTGTTTTAGATCACGCTCATTTTTTAAAATAAAAAATTTTAAATATGTAAAAAGGAATTTACTTTAAGTTCAAATAATTTATAAATGAACTTTTCTCTTTAACACATAATAAATACTTTTGTTGGGTAAATGACCATATATATCCAGGGAATAGAGAAATTTAAATATCTTTAAGTGAATTATTGCTATATCTGAAATTGCAGATATCAATCGTATATTGAAATTAATAAACTACTGCAATATATTTAATGAGATAAAACTTTAAAAAATACATCATAAAGTTTGGAAAATTCAACATTTCAAAAGTAATTATGGAAAAAAAATTAACTAAATTCTCTGAAATTAAAAGTTTAACAAAAGATGTTAATGATGACTGTTTGATAATCATGGATGAGAATAAAACAGAAAATAAAAAATCTGTTAAAGAATTGCTATCAGGAAATTTTAATTCATTGCCAAAAAATAAAGGGCATGTGCAGAAACTATACCTAGAGGATAATAATGATAAGCTATTAAAACAACCAAAAATTTCAAAAAAATCGATTATTTCAAAAGAAGTTGAAGTCATTGAAAGGTATCAAAACCCTTTGGTAAGTAAGAATAGAAATTTAAAAAATTTATTAAATGGGAATAAATCAACTGTTAAGAAATATATACTTTCTGATGCAAAAAGCAGTGATTTTAAAATTGAGAAAGAATCTAAAAACATAATAGTTAAAACTAGATCAGAAAATCAAAAAATAAATATGACTGCATTTTTTCAACAAAATAAATTGCATAGATTTCATAATTGGTCTAACTACAAAACACTAGGAAAGCCTCCTCTGTTTCCTGAAATACCATATGTCTATTGTTATAAAAAAAAGAGTTTATTGGTTTGTAATGTTAATCAAAAGTGTAAAAAAAATCTTGACTATATCAATAGCAATCTTAAAAAAAGAATAATACATAAAATAAATTTTAATCAAAACGATTTTGATTTGAAAGTAATCTATAAAAATAATAGTGCATTTGATAAGCCCAACAAAAATAATGTTAAAAAAAGGAAGATAATTCTGCCTACAAAACTTATGAAAGAAAAAATGGAAAGCTTAAGACTAAACCAATTTAATAAAAAACTATGGTGCGATATTTTTTGTCCTGAACATTTACAGGAAATGGACACCCTTCTTCCTTTAGAGACCATACAAGTTTTTAAATATCAAATGATACAATCTTTTAAATATTTACAACAAAAGCAAGATCGTGAACGAAGACTTCTGGGAAATAATTGGAAAACACTTATAAAGAATCAAACAAATTTAAAATCAGAAAATAGCTTTGTTGTTGAAGATGATTCACTCGATTGTAACGTTGATACTGAAGAACTAGAGTATGTTCCTCTTTTTATTATACATGGACCAGGGTTAGGGAAAAATTTGCTAATTGACCTAACTTTAAAAGAAATAGCAAGTGAACTAAATGTTCCAGTTTATAATATCTTAGAAATCAATTCTTCTTTTGACAGAAGTAAAAAAAACATATTTGATACATGCTATGAAGCTTGTACTAACAAATTTCTTCAAAATGACGAAAAAGGTTTAAAAATGAATAAAATTTTTAAAACATTTGAAAACAAAAATGATCAGCAAAGACTCTTAGGTGATGGTGTACTTTTATTTGATGAAGTTGATAATATTTTTTCATCAGACAAAGTATTTTTTCCCATGGTTCTAAAACTATTACAAACTACTAAAAAGCCAATTATAATGACTTGCAATTACATTGATTGTATACCGGAACAGTTAATAAAAATAACAGATTTTCAACAAACAAATTTTTTTGTAGATTTTCCAACTACTACAACTTCATTTTTAAATAAGGTCCTGGGATTAAAGCTTAAAACTAAAGAGGTGTTTTCAAATATTAATAAAGATATTCGGCAAACTATGATGCAACTACAGCTTGATAGATACATAGAGATTGAACCCAGTGCTGGTAAAAAGCAGGAAAATAACACTCAAACAATTATCACTGTAAATGATCAAAAAGAATTTTGTTTAGAAATGTATGACAAGCATATAGATTCACTTTCACAAGCAGAAGTGATAGAAGCCTCGAGTGAATATAACTCTTTTATAAAACAAGGGATTGATTATAGTGTTCTAGATTTATTTAATAGTTTTAAAAGAGATAAAGATGATGAAGATGATGAATATGACTATTCGAACAAAAACAATGCAATGCGGATGGATGGAACAATTAATTATAATCAATGGAAAAATATTAATCGTTTAAAAAGGCCTTATAAGAACTTTTTTGATGAGACCACTATCAATGAGTCAGATCATATTGGGAATGAAATTGTCAATTATATTTTTAAAGCCATAAAAAATGAAACAGCTGTATTTGATTTATTATTACATCAAGGCCATATATTTAATATACTTGAAAAAAATAAGCTAGCTAGAAATTTATACTTGAAACTAGAGTATATGAATATGAATTTAGTTCCTTATAAACAAAAATACACAACTACTAGAATTTCAATTAAAGATTATTTAGAAAATTTAGAATCAACTTTATCATTTGAGCAAACTAATATTAATTTAAAAAGTTTACTTGAAAAAAACTATAACATTTTAGATAATAAGTTGAATTACGAATTTACAAGTAGTAACAATCTATTTTGTTACCACTACCCATTTTATAAATGTCTATTTGAAGTTGATTTTGAAAGACGAAGATATATTCATCGATTTTTAACATTAGCATCAGAACAAAAGAACTTAGACAAAATCCAAGCATTAAAATATCTTATTAAAGAAAAACATCTTTCGAATTTAATATTTGATCAAGATCCAGAAATTTATTGGGAACAATAAAAAATCAATATGCAACTCTATGGAAATATATAACTATTATAAAACTATTTTTTTGGTTTTAACTCTACCACCAGAGAAATTTCTAAGGCAACTTTTCCCAAACCGTATCTTTCTTAGCAATCTCCAAGCTCTAACAATATGTCTAGGTCTTAGATCTAACTCTACCATCATTTTACTTTTTCCAAAAAGACCTCTTTGTTGAGTTTCAGTCTGTGTTTTTAATAAAAACTCTTCTTGCATCAATATTTTAATACCTAATTCAGTAATATTACATACAATGTCAAATGTTAAAAATCCTAAAATATCTATAACATCATCAGATAGCTTACCGCCACCTATACCATTTGGATTAAATCCCATTTGCTCTTGGATTTTTGCATAATTACACCACTCTTTAAATCTCTTAGCTTTTCTAAAAGTAAAACTAGCTTGTCTGCATTCAGACCAATGCACGTATTCTTCTTTGGACATTTTTAAAGTTCTTTCATCCGCTTGTTTAAGCTTTTTCTGTGACTTAAGAAATTCTTCAGCATCTAAATCATCCATCCGATTATCTGCAGAATCGTCTTCATCAGAGTCATCTGCTAATGGTTGTTCAGAAAACATAAACTGTAATTCCCATGGCAAATTTATAGTAGCCCGTTTGATATCCTGTTGATCTTTACCGTCTTTATTGTCTTTATTGTCTTTATTATCTTTATCATCTTGATCTTTTAAGTCATTAGTTTTCTCCTTATCTTGATCTTTACTGTTTTTTCTAAGCTCTTTCCAAGATAGATAAGTTCTTAATCTTGCTACTTGTGATTTATCATGCCTCATAAGAAAAATAATGTCTTCAGGTAAAATCATTGGTGGTATATTTGTATTACTATTGTTATTCTCATTGTGAACAGATGCATTGTGTTTTCTTTTGGTGGCTAAATTAAGCCCTTCTTTTAATATTTTCACAACTTCATCCCTAACTATGTCCTCAATCATATTAGTCAACAAAACTGAACTATTCTGTATGTCCCCACTAACAAACATCATCTGCTGTATTTCTAATCGATACTTATAAACAGACTCTGATTTATCAAGGCTAAGATACTGGCTAGACATCATTAAATATATCGCGTGGAACTGTAAAATTATGTGTTTTGGTATGCATTCTTGTTTTTTTTTATTTAAAAAAACATTAATGGTAAATATCTATTTAGTTTTTTTTTACAATCTTTAAAAGTCAACAAAAAAAATTCTATAAAATTTTGTAGAACCTTTGTATGTTGCCTTTCGCACATTAAAAGAAAAAAAATCGTAGATTAATTAAATAAAAGTTTTATTTTTTATCTAAATTAATAAAAAAAACTTTTAAAACCCCAAGTTTAAAAGATATTTGTTGGCGTGACATTGAAAACTATAACAAAAATAGAGAATCAAATGCCTGAAGACGAAATTGAAGAATATTTAAATCAAGTTATTATTAATGAAGAATTGATACATAATGAAAATTTATTTGACTTAGCGAATGGCGATCCATTAGTTAAACATAAGCCGTCAAATGGAAATATAATTGACTTAAACACTATATTTAACAAACCTAATAAAGATAAATCTTATCAGGGTATGCTTATTTTAAACCAGGATATTACGATAGACTATGAGATTTTTAAAAAGATATGGAATAGTAGCGAAATAAAAATATGTTGTGACGGTGGTATTCAAAGATTATATAATTACACTATCGGCAATGATATAAAATCTGATGAAGAACAGTTTATTCCTGATTATCTAATTGGAGATTTCGATTCTTTAGATGTGAGTATTAAAAATTACTACTTAAACAAAGGCACTGTTGTCATAAAGCAAGAAACACAATTATCATCTGATCTATCTAAAGCTATCTCTGTATTTAAGCTATCTTTTATTAACATTCTAAATGATATTATTGACAAAAACAAAGAAAACTTTAACATTGAAATATTTGATGGTATTCATAAACTAGATCATAAATATAAACAAATGTTTGCTGATACTGCCAGTAAAAGAGATTTCAGGTTAATAGTTCTATCAGGTTTAGGTGGAAGGATAGATCAATGCATTCAAAACATATCACATCTTTATCATGACTGGTTAAATTTATCAACATCATTGAACAAAGTACCAAAAATGATTTTTGTAAACAAAGTGGATTTACTTTTAAAAATTCCAAATAATGGTTTCTACATAACATGGCCAAAAGAATGGAAATACAACAATATTGTGAAAAATGGCGGAATTCTTCCTATTGGTGAACCAAATGTGATAAACTATTCTCTAGGGTATAAGTGGGATGTAAAAAATTTCAATACATCGATGATAAACGGGTTTGTTAGTAGTTCCAACAGATTTTCATGTGCCACGGGATGTTATACAGATACAAAAAATGATATTATAGTTAATATAGAACTAGATTATAAAAGATTAACAGAAATTTAAAAGCATTAAATTTGTAATTTTTTAAACTTTCATACTCTGTTGTTGTTTTTTTAATGAAATCATTGTTAATATTCACAGCGATGTTTGTTCAATCAGAGCTTTATTCTTTAAAAAATTATAATTTTATAGTTCGCTCAACTACATACTCATAGCTATAGCTATCTATATTAAAATGATATATATATATATGCACGTATGTAATTATTCTCTATTTTTAATTATTTTCTGTTTTGTAAGCAATATATAAATATATTAACTCCTACAATTTAGTGACACTTAATTATATTCGTTAGGTTTAACTTTTCTTAGGTAACAGCAATCAAGAAAAAAAAAAATTGGTTTAATGAATATTTGAAATTTATTGTTTAACAATCTTTAATAAAGCTTCACCAATTTGACCTGGTGAATCAACAACATAAACACCAGCATCTCTTAAAGCTTGCTTTTTAGCAGCAGCAGTGTCTTTACCTTTGTCTGCAGCATTGGTAACGGCACCAGCATGACCAAATCTTTTACCTGGGACAGTAGCCTCACCAGCAATAAAGGAAACAATTGGCATCTTAGACAATCTTTCACTATTTTTAATATATTCAGCAGCTTCGACTTCAGCCAAACCACCAATTTCACCTAATAAAACAAGAGCTTTAGTTTCTAAATCTTGTTCAAAAAACTTCAAACAATCTAAAAATGTTGTACCTTGGTATGGATCACCACCAATACCAATAATATTAGTTTGACCAAAACCAATTTGAGTAGTTTGATTAACAGCTTCGTAAGTTAAAGTACCAGATTTAGACATGATTCCGACAAAACCTTCTTTAAATATAGATACAGGTTGAATACCCACTCTAACTTTTTCATTTGGAGTGATCAACCCTGGACAATTACCACCAATTAATCTAGTTCTGTTTTGGTTCTTTAAAATATTTGTGATTTCACACATATCTCTTTGAGGAATACCTTCAGTGATACAGACAACTAATGGTACACCTTTTTCAATACAACTTTTGATATTAGAAGCTGCAACAGAAGGAGGAGTAAAAACACCTACGATATCTGGGTTTGTATTTCCATTTTTAGCAGAATAATCCTCTAAGGAAGCATATACTGGCTTACCTAAATGTTCAATACCTGCTTTCTTTGGGTTAATACCACCTACAATGTTAGTACCATATTTTAAAGAAATTTCAGAATGGAAAGTGGCTTGTTTACCTGTAAAACCTTGAATTAAAACTTTAGCATCCTTTGGTACTTTTAAATTTTTAATGGTTTCTTCGTATGGTGTAGTAGATGAAAATCTTTTGAAAAGAGTTCTTGATATTTTTGTACCAAACATTATATTTGAAAATGTATTAAAGTGTCTAACTTTGGTTTACTTTAAACTATGTTTTCCTAATATGTTTAATTTAATTAGTTTCTGATTAATCTATGAAATTTATATCACACACTTAAGATACAATTATAAATAAAGATCTAAAGCACTGCACCTTTAATTTATCTAATTTAAAAATAACGTAAGAAAAGCTTATAAAAATAATTTAAAAAATTTTCTAATATTTAATTTCTAACATTGTATGATATGTATTTTTAACAGGAAGTATTTTTTTTTTTTTAATGAATTACGGACTTAACCATATATATTTTTTAATATAAAAAATTTAATACATTTCCGGAAACCGCTATTTTAACTAAAAATTTAATAATCAAAAACACACTTAGTTCGTAATATACGAGAACCTAGTAGATCCCAATCATTTGCGGTAAAATATAACTCTTCAACAAGCTTTATATTGGCAAAAATGGAACCCCCTTTAAATAAAACATTAATTGGTGTTACATTCTCCAATAGCGGCGTGACTCTTATAGTTGTAAACTGTTCTATAGCTAAGTCTGGGTCACCTTGTTGCTGATGTATCAGCCCCTTTTTGGCATTATTTGAAGTCTTCTGCTTTTTATTAGGTTGCAACTGTTGTTCTCTTAACGTATTTGACTGTTCTTGTAGGTTATAATAATTGCTTAAAGCTCTCTTTATAATAACATTTCTATCCTCATTATCTTCATTCTTTGTAAGAATATCTTTTAAAATCCCCTGTAAATAATTTGTGCTTAATATTGCAGGCCTATAGATGTTTAGTCTATCTAATAATATCATATCTAAATTTGGTATTAAGCTACCACCACCGACAAGTATGATGTTACTATAAAGATCCTTAATTTTTATTGGTAAATCATTTGTTATGACCGATGTTAATATGCTCTGGATTATTGCTTGATCTAGAGGACAGTAGTTAAGATCTATTATTTCTTCTTCTTCTTCCTCTTCAGCTTTCTTTATATCCTCTTTTGTTATTATAACAGGATTATCATTTTTAATTAACTTTTTAGTTACGTTTGAAATAATTTTTTCTTCGTCTGCATCGACTAAATCTTCATCATCATCTACAATATCTATCATGGCTTCTTCTTCTTCTTCTTCTTCTACATCAGGATATTCGTCCGCATCTTTTTCTTTCTCTCGGATATCATCAAGTTTCATTTCCATTGCCAAAGCTAAAATACTTTCGTCACTAGGTAATTCACTAAATCTTTTATTTATTTGTGTGGCAGTAAAATTAGCTATACTGCTTTCTTTTATTCTACTTCCAATGAAATCATCAACTACTTCATAGTTCACACAAATATTCTTATCAGAATATGTATCATTATTAACTGATTCTAAAATACTACTATAAAACATCCCAAGTCCAGCTAAAAAAACTTCTTCAAATATTTTAAAATCAGCTTTAAAAGCAACGTCGCTGTCTTTTAACGAGTATTTCAAATTATTGGTGTACAGTTGAACAGCAATATTGCCTTCATCAAATGATAAATATTTTTCCCTCAACTTTTGCACAAAATACAAATCAGATTTACACATTAAATTAATATCTATAGGAAATTGAATTGTGTTTTTTAAGTAATGACCAAACAGTTTTGTAACTTGTAGAGATCCAAAATTTAAATTAATACTACTGTTTTTAACTGGTAAACCTTCAAATACAGTAGTAATTTTTGTCGTGGTTTCACCTATATCAACACATGTCGCAGGCTGTGTAATACTGGTTCCATAAACAATACTTTGAGATTGAGATAATAATGCAATCTTATAAACATTTAGTTGGTTAAACAAAACTGTAATGAATGTGGTTAATGTAGGTTTGTGGTGAAGATCCGGAATTATAAGTATTAGTTTAATTTTGGTATCTTTAACTCTAGAGTCTAAAACTTTTTCAAACGCATGTTTCATTAAAGCATAAAAATCATCACTTAATATCTGCTGCATACTAGTCTTGTTATTAAAACTTTTTTTAACATAATAATCATCTATGATAGTATTCGCCAATAAATTTTTGATTGGGGATCTTACATCATATTCAGATTCATCACATAAGTCTGCAACTTCACCACAATAGGTTTCATAATGACATTTACAAGGATTGTCAGACTGACATAAATTTTCGTGAGTTCTCCACTTTGGTCTTTTGTTATCTGCTTTAATAGTTTCAACTTTATGTTTTTGTAAAATGTTATATTTAAGTACTTCTTTTCTTCCATCAATTGGATTGAATTTTTTTTTGTAATATTTCATTCTTTCCTGTAATGACTTTCTCATCTGATAATCATTCTCTAAGAACTTTTCATTTTCAGTTATATTATTTTCACTACCTATTTTTTCTATACTAAAATCATCTATAGGAGTCTCTTTTAAAGACGCCACTAATGCTGGAATTATAGTTGGTTCTTCGTCCGCTGATCTTCCTATCTTCATCCACTTTGAGCCACAATCTATTACAATTGACTGAACATTATCAATATCTACACTCTTCCCTTCCTTTAAATTTTGCTGTAAAAGCTTCTTCTGTCTTTGAGAAAACAGCTGATCCTCATTTTTTAAATAATTTGATGAAAAATATTTAAAAGATAATGCAGGTGTCTGTACTGGGCCATTATACAACTTAAAAGAATCATTTCTAACTATACCGGTTTCTAAAATTCTTTTTTGGAATTCTTCTGCCGCCCTAACCCTCCCTATACGTCTTTTTTCTAGTATATCGTCACTGACTTTTGTCCCAAGAGCAGGGTGACTGGATTTTACAGTTTTTGCACCTTTCTCAATAGCAGGATGCAAACTATCTTTCTCTAATAAGTTGTTAGACATATATCTATATGCAATTTGGTTTTTATATACTTGTCTGCATTAAATCTTTTTTTTTTTAAGAATTTAAGAAACACTTCCTAAAAAATGTTTTAGAGTTATATTAAGTATTTAACATCTCAAATCAAGTTATTGATCTTTTTCCCAATACAGCACACATTAAAAAAATGTATTTCCAAAAAAAAATAATAATAATAATGTAAGCATACATAAACTTTCTAAAAAATTTTAAGTGGGCACGTGAATACACCAATAATAAAATTTAATTGAAAATTATTTTAAAGTGTTGTTATACATATACAGCTATACATACTAATGATCAGATGAGTCTTTAAACTAAAGCATTATCACTTCTTCTTTCAACCTTCAACTTCTTTAATTGTTCAAGAACAGTTTCAAATTTAACAGTAGCATTCTTACCTTGTTCTTCTAATACATCTCTGTTTCTAATATTAACAGACTTTTCCTCTACTTCAGCATGGCCAACAATGAAAATAAAGTTATATTTCAACATTTGACCATTTCTGACCTTCTTTGGTAAAGTCTCACCACTTAAATCAACATCTGCATAGAAACCTTCTTGAGTTAAAGTTTCAGTTAATTCTTTTGCATAATCTTGGAAACCAACACCAACTGGAACAATTAATATTTGTCTTGGGGATAACCAAAATGGCCACTTACCAGCAAAATGTTCGGTCAAAATAGCTGTCATTCTTTCTACAGAACCTAATATAGCTCTGTGAATCATTACAGGTCTTTCATAAGATTCAGAATTGTTGGACTTGAAATTTAAATCAAATCTGTTTGGTAATTGGAAATCTAATTGAATTGTAGCACATTGATGCCATCTCTTTAAAGCATCTGAAATCATGATGTCAATCTTTGGACCATAGAATGCACCATCACCAGGATTTATTTCCCAGTCAGCGCCTGATTTTTCTAAAGCACTTTGTAATTTGGCTTCAGCACCATTCCAAGTTTCCAAATCACCAACGTATTTTTCAGGTCTTGTAGATAACTCCATTTTGAATTCAAAGCCAAATACACCATAAACATAAGATAAGAAATCAAAAATACCCGCAATCTCATTTTCAATTTGAGACTCCATACAGAAAATATGGGCATCATCTTGTTGGAATCTTCTAACTCTTGTTAAACCAGTCAAAGCACCTGAAAATTCATTTCTGTGGATTACACCAAAATCAGCAACTCTCCATGGTAACTCTCTGTATGATCTTTCTCTAGATTTAAACATAACACAATGTCCAGGACAGTTCATAGGCTTTAAACCAAATGATTCCTTCTCAACTTCAAAAGTGAACATGTTTTCTTTATAGTGGTTCCAATGGCCAGAAGTTTCCCATAATTTAGAATTATACATATTTGGAGTAATGACTTCTTGGTATCCTCTCTTAACATATTGTTCTCTCATCATTGATGTCAATGTATTATAGATTCTAGTTCCATGTGGTAACCAGAAAGCACTACCAGGAGACATTTCATTAAACATAAACAATTCTTGTTCCTTACCAATCTTTCTGTGATCTCTTAAAGCAGCTTCTTCTAAAAACTTTAAATGTTCTTTCATTAGCTTTTTATCTGGGAAAGAAACACCATAAACTCTTTGTAAAGATTCATTGTTAGAGTCACCCCATAAATAGCATGAGGAATTCTTTAATAATTTAAATGCTTTAATTTTACCGGTGTGTGGAATGTGAGGACCAACACATAAATCAATCAACTTACCACATTTGTAAACAGTAGTTGATTCCCCATCAGCAATCTTGGTAGAAATAAAATGAGTTTTGTACTTGGAGTATTTAAACATATCCAATAATTCATCTTTTGACATAACTAATCTTTCAAACTTTTGTTTTTGTTTGATTACATCTTGAGATACTTGTTCTAAAGCAGGGAAATCAGCTTGAGAAACTGATAAACCTGGGTTAGCAGTATCCCAAGAGTCTTTGATAGCAAAATCATAAAAGAACCCATCATCGGTTGGTGGGCCGTGTGATATATGAGCACCTGTATGGCATTCACAAGATTCACCTAAAACATGGGCTGAAGAGTGCCAAAAGACTCTCTTACCTTCAACACTATTAAAATCAAAAAATTCTAATTTCAATACTTCATCATCTTTTGAAGCTTCAAAAGGTCTTTCCAAATCCCATAGTTCACCATTTACTTTTGAAATACACTGTTTTTCAGCAAAAGTAGAATTGATAACATCTCTTGCAATGTCCATTGGAGAAGTTTCCCAGGCCTTTGCATCAATAAGATTTCCATCCTTCAATTCAATTTTTATAGAAAATCTTGGTTTTAAAGCAACTTCAGCATTATATCTAGCTAATATCTCATTAAACTTAGCATCTCTCTTTGCAATGAAATCAGCTTCAGGAGATAAATAAGTGGCTGAGAATAGACCCCCATTGTTTTTTGTTTTTTTTTCCTTGGTTTTTTTTTCTTGTTTTGGTTTTTGTTCATCTTTTTTAATATTTAAAGATTCAACTTTTTGTTGAACTTCCTCAACTTTCCCCTCACTAGACATTTATAATAATGAATGAATAAATTGGTCTTTTTAAAAAAGTTACGTGGTTAATTAATATTTTTCTAAAAATTAGACACAGATATAATTCATCTTAAAGCATCCCGAATTTATATAAAAGAAAAGATTTTATTTCTTAAAATAAAAATTTTCATATTTAATACTTTTTTTTTGAGTTTTATTAAAAAAATGTATCAAAAAAAATTTAAGTTTTCTGCATGAAAAATTTTTCTAGTTATATATAAAGAAATGCATCAGTTTGAACACGAAGGTTTGATAAATATGACTAATAAAAATTTATAAAGAAATTTTATAAACAACGCATTAAAAAACATATTACAGACATTTAGAACTTAAGAGCCTATATAAAAATAACTCTACTGCAATTTTGATTGAAAGCTAAAGTATTAAATCTTACATATTGCTAATATTCGTATCTTGAAATTTTATAATATTTGTATTTATATATAAAAAATTAAACTAAACTTACATCATGCATATGATATAGCTTATAACTTAGCAATGATAGCATTGGTATATTCAGTGTTGGTGGATTTACCTCTCAAATCACCGGTTTTAATACCTTCAGCAATAGTAGCTAAAGCGGCTTTTCTAATCTTGTCTGCGTATTCGCTTAAGCCAACGTGATCTAACAACATACAGCCAGCAAATAATAAAGCACTTGGATTAGCTAAGTCTTTACCAGCAATATCTGGAGCAGAACCATGGACAGCTTCAAAAATAGAAACATCAGTTCCGATATTAGCAGATGGTGTCATACCTAAAGAACCAACAGCTAAACCAGAATTTAAATCGGTAATGATATCACCATATAAGTTTGGTGCAACAACAACATAGTCATGGTATGCTTTTGGATCCTTTACAGAGTTATAAATATAAGTTTCCAAAAGTTCGTATTCAATTTCAACACTTGTGTTGTATGAAGTTAATGATTCACCAACTTTCTTGAATAAACCATCAGTTTTAGGTTGAACAGTGTCTTGATGAACTACAACAACTTTCTTTCTGTTTAACTTAGCAGCTTGATCAATAGCAAATTTAATGACCTTTTCTGAAGCTTTAGAAGTAATTAATTTAATAGATACAACATTGTCATCGTTGACTTGATGTTCAACACCAAAATATTCACCTTCAGTATTTTCTCTAACAACGACAAAATCAATGTCCTTGTAGATGAAATCATAACCATTAATAGAGGAAGCAGGTCTCAAATTGGCAAATAATCCAAAAGTTTGTCTTAATGTCAAATTTAAAGATCTATGACCTTTACCAATAGGAGTGGCTAATGGACCCTTTAAAGCAACTTTGTTTTTCTTGATACTAGCAATAGCGTCATCTGGAATAGCAGTGTTGTTGTTCTTGATAATTGGGCCAACATCACAATCTTCCCAAACAACTGGAACACCAGCCTTAGAGAAAATTCTTTTAACAGATTCAGTAATTTCAATACCAATACCATCACCTTCAATCAAAGAAACTGTGACTGGCTTAGTAAAGGTTGCTTGAGTTCTTCTCAAAGCAGTGGCTCTTAAAGATTGTTTTAAAGTAGAAGACAACATAATGTTATTGTATGTATGATTTTGAAAAATGTATTAATACTAGAATTAATAAACCTTTATTGTTATATAAATAGAATGATTTAAAGTTTTGATTTTTAATTAATATAAAAGTTAAATATTAGCTTTTTAAAAAAAGTTAAAAAATTATTATTAGTATGAAAATAAAATCAAAGACTAAAACTGTCTAATTAAAAGAATTAAAATAATTACTTGGTTTATAGATTATTTCTCTTATATTCTATAATGCTTTTTAACTTTAATGTTGACTTTAATGTTGACTTTAATATCATAAATAAAAGACAAATTTTTAGTTTTGCATAAATTTTAAAAAACCAAAAATAATTTTTTTTTAAAAAATGAACAAATTAATACATATAATATTTTTTTACCAACGATTATTATAAGAAAAAAATTACATTAATTTTTTAATGATCCAAATGCGAGAATCGCAAAAGAAACTGTATTTGATAATAACAAAAGCTTAATTCACGTGAGATATATGATTAAGAAAATTACACAAGATATTTGCAAAAAAATAAAATAGCATGCTTATCAATAGTCAAGTAGACTATGCACATTGTTATTGTTCAGCTACTTTGATTAACTTAAAAATGAAATGATAAATATAAATCTAAAACCTACTGTATCTATAATTACCAATTTAAATATTAACATTATGTGTATTAATAACATATAATTAACCAGCATTGTGGATATTAAATCATCTAAGAACTGATTCTGCATTTGCCTGAACATAGCACACAAGTAATTTAGCATATAAACTATAATTATAAAATCTCCTTCTAATCTATTCATATGTAAATCAATCACGCATAAGTAATGATCTTAAATTAAAAGCAATATTTTAAGTTTTTTTTTTTCAAAGTGTGTACAAGCTACCCAATATATATAATAAACCTCTTTAAAAAAATAAACGTTGCAATGTTGAAAATTAGCAATAACATTTATATGATTAAACTCTATTTGAAAAAGCTCAATTTTGTACGGCTGAAAATACGTTTATGTATATATATTCTAAATTTTAAAATGTGTTGTTTTTCAAATTACAGTAGTAATCGATATATATTGATTTTCGAATCTAAAACTATGATTGAATCAGAAATTATAAGGCAATCATCCAGAAATATAATTCTTTAAAATTAGTTTCCAATGTATACAAAAGTCTAGAATTATTTTCAAGTGTAGTATATATTTTCAACAAATTAACTCCTTTATTTTTAAAAAAAATTAGGGGAATAGTACTCCTTTTAAAAATAAAATATTTGTTTCAAAATAAAATAGGTCAAATTATATGAAACTAATTTTTTTTTTAAAGCCTATTGTTTTTACTTAAAATATATGCTCATTTAATATATAAATGATTACATCATTAACATACCACATTTTATTTAAAAATCTGAAACAAATAATATACTTATAAAATTGAACTAGCTAGAAGGTATTATTAAATTTACTATAGGCACATTTATAAAATTGAAATCAACTTCAGACATAATCTATGTTATATTGACTCGTAACAAAAGCGTGTTTTTATCACATGCTTGGCTGGCATAACTGTATAGAAGTGAATAATAAAATATTCATTGACTGAAACTATACGTAAAATGACTTTAGGCTTAGTCTTGAAAATAAAATTATAGTATATAGTCATTTGAAATATTAAGTATTGATGTTTCTAATTTTGCAATTTTATAAAGGAAAAAACTTATTCAAATATAATCACTTTCTAATGTAAATACACAATATAAAAAACCTCAATATATAAAACATAGTATATACTAGATAATATAGAACTAGATGATCAACGGACATTAGAATAGAATTATACATTTAAATACACTTGAACCATTTTCAAAATACGATAACTTTTTAGCCTATGTTGAAAAAAAATATTTAAAATTTAATTTGAAACCCTTAAAAAAGAAAAACATTTGACAATTTTCATAATACAATAAAAATTCTTTTAGGTTTTTTCTGTCTCACTTTATTTTTAGCTTTTAAAAAAATAACTTAATTTTTTATTAGATCTTTTTCTCCTCTTTTTTACCCCCCTTTAATTAATTTTTTTCATTAGTATAACCACACTATCACTACATTATTTTATAATTTACAATTTTTTTCTTTATAAAAAAAATTATCTTCATCTTTATAACAGTGTTGTGCATTCACCTTTAATAAATATTTTTTTTTCTTAAATAATAATTTATTTTATTATTTTTAAAAAAATACACAATAAACAATATTATTTAATCTATTTGTTTTTAAATTTATGAATTATTTTAATATGTATAAATTTGAACCCAGTAATTGATGATAACCAAACATTATAAAGATATATTAATCAGATTTTTAAGAACCTTAAATTTCAACTTTCTTCTTTTATCCTCAAAATGACTGAAATTGAAAAGCATGAACTACAAGATGAGAACGCCAATGAATCAAATGAGCGAAAATATTTTGACCCTATAATACTAAACGAAATATCAAAGTCTGTAACTGCTAACTCTTTAAACCCATCCACTTTTACGCAGAAACTTTATGTAATGCTTCAAGATGAGAATTTAAAAGATATAATTTATTGGAATGAAAAAACTAAAGATTCATTTTTTATAATTCCTAACGAAAAATTTATCCAAGTTCTTTCTGTGTTCTTTAAACACTGTAATACATCTTCTTTTGTAAGACAATTGAACATGTATTCATTTCATAAAATTTCAGGCAATACCAACACATTATGGGAATTTAAGCACGCACAATCTTTATTTAGAAAGAATGATTTAGACTCGTTATATAAAATCAAAAGAAGGTCCACAAATTCAAAGAATAACACGGATTTAAATTTAAGGAAGAGCAATCTATTAAAAATTAATTCTATTTCTGAAGATGCTTTAGTCAAAGAATCTATATCCTTTAAGCGAAAGTCATTAGGCATCATTGAAAATATCAGTTCAGATAACAAAAGACCTAGAGTTTTAAGTTTGCCTAACAATGCTATGTATATCAGGGATAAGTCGAATTTTAAAATTAACACCCAGACAGCTGATAAGCTTACAGAGTCTTATAATAATAGTATTCAAAATCCAATTATAAACTCTATAAAAAACGATACATCTGCCGGTTCAGATATTCATAATAAAATTATGAATGAAAACAGAGAAAAAAATTTATTAAAATCTAGCAATCCATTATTTGCCCACCATCCAATAAACTTTCAACAAAATCAAAATCTTTCTTTAAAGCATATGATGTTGCAAGAGTTAAGTATAATGAATTCAAATCTTCAAAATATATGTGATATAGTTGAATTGTCATTTAACCAAATGGAAAAACTCCCAGAAGGGCTAGCTTATCAAGATAACCAATTATATAGAAGGAGACTGGACGAATTATTATTGGAACACAAAGAAACAGAGTTGTCACTAAGGAAATATTTTGATATGGCTTTTGGGCCAGGTAACTCTGCAAACCACATTGCGCATGGTAACGCAATAATAGCCCCAGTAACACCTTATGATAGTATATCCTACCAATCTAATAAAAATCTCATTGGTTCTAATATAAACAATAATGGGCAATCGCCAATATACTCTGTAACTGTTGATGATAATCCTTTAGGAAACAGTGTCGTTGCAAACATTAACGGTAACAATAATGTTTCAACCACAATTTTAAATGGAAACAATTCAAATAACTCTTCCATTTATTATGAAGCATCCACCATGAATCAACCGTATCCGAGAACTGTTATGGTCTCTCAACAACAACCAAGGGGAGGCATGTATCAAGTTGCAATGCCGCATACACAGAACACATTCACTTTACAACCACAGTTTAGAGATGTGAAATACGGAGAGAATGTAGGAAATTCTCTAACCCAACAAAATTTTCCTAACAAAATTTACTCACCAATGCAATCTAATAGTTCACCACATGCACATATAGGGCATACTTCAGTAAATAAATTTGATAATGGAAAAGGACAAGCACATGTCGTGATGTATCCGCAAACTGGTAAATCAGTTCCTAGTGAAATACAAACTCAAGTATCATTAAATACTCGAAATAAAAGTCTTCCAAGTCTTGTTGAAGTTATCAATATGAATGACATAAACAAATTACATGCAAATAACCCATCCGGAGTGAAAAGTAATATAATGAAAAAATGCAACTCTGCTGAGAGTCCACGATACTCATAATTTTTTGATTAGATGAGGTTGTGTATCAGCATTCAATAGGTAATACTCTAAGCTGTTAGCTTTATAT
The DNA here is from genome assembly GCA_030565715.1 of Hanseniaspora singularis (nom. inval.). Lineage (NCBI taxonomy): Eukaryota > Fungi > Ascomycota > Saccharomycetes > Saccharomycodales > Saccharomycodaceae > Hanseniaspora > Hanseniaspora singularis (nom. inval.). The sequence goes on along the minus strand of JAJMDG010000111.1, from coordinate 223,967 downwards.
TTTTTAAAAAAGTTAAAGACTATTATAAATTGCATTACTTAAATTAGTATACTTGCATGTACATCGGCTTTGATTTGCGTCTTTTTATTTTATATTTTTTACATATAAATTTTTAATCGCTTATATATTAATGTTACATTTTTTTGCTTTAAAGTATTAATCCACAAACAATTTATTTAATTAACTACTAATGATATAACATTTATGTTCGGATTTTGAAAAATGTTTATAATCGGATATAGACTGTTTTTATAAAGTAATATTAAAAAAAAAAAAAAGAGGGAGATCACACTTACATAATACACATTTCAATAAAAATATATTCGATATAGCGTGTACTATTTTGTAAATATTTCTTAGCTCACCAAAGTCTATAGTGATAATTACGTATATTTAAAAGTGCTTAATTATTGAGATAACTATTTAACTAAATATGATAACAGATTTGGAAACTGTATTTGGGTGTGAAGGATCATCTAAGATAGAAAATACAAAAATTCTTATGGTTGGTTCTGGGGGTATCGGCTGTGAATTACTAAAAAATCTTGTTCTATTGGGATTTCAAGAAATTCATGTTGTTGACATGGATACTATTGATCTCTCAAACTTGAACAGACAATTTTTATTTCGATTTAAAGATATCAAAAAGTTTAAGTCAAAAATAGCTTGTGATTTAGTTACTGAGTTTAAATTCACTAATTTTAACACCAAGCTTATTTCTTATACTGAAAATATTATGAATTTTCATATATTTAACTTAAAATGGTTTGATCAATTTGACGTTATCATGAATGCTTTAGATAATCTAGAAGCAAGACGTTATATTAATAAAATATGTCAATATGTGCAAAAGCCTTTGATGGAAACAGGAACTTCAGGTTTTGATGGATATGCAATGCCGATGAAGAACAAGCTGACTGAATGTTTTGATTGTACCGCAAAGGAAACACCGGTTACATTTCCTGTATGTACAATAAGATCAACACCAACACAGCCTGTACATTGCGTTGTTTGGGCCAAGAATTTTTTATTTCAACAACTTTTTGGTGAAATAGATGAACATATAGAAGATGAAAAAGACTATGGAACTGAAGATCTGGCTGAAATTGAAAGAATTAAATCTGAACAAAATGAACTCAACGACCTAGTTCAGATTATTAGAAATGATGATGGTAGTAGTTTGAATGGAATTTCCAAAAAAATATTTATGAAAATATTTATAGATGACATTAAACAGATATCGAAAATAGAAGCTCTTTGGAAAAGTAGACCATTACCAAGAATGCTATCTTTAAATAAAATTAACTTTCAAATTACAGAAATGAAACCACATTTAGATATGAATAAAAATTGGTCACTAAATCAATCCATTGAGCAATTTTTGATTACAACAGCAAAACTAATTAATAGGCAAAGACAATTAAATGGGTCTTTACTAGAATTTGATAAAGATGATATAGATACGTTATTGTTTGTTGCAACCGCTGCTAATATCCGGTCTGAAATATTTTCTATTCCTAATAAAACTGTGTTTGATATTAAACAAATTGCGGGAAATATAATTCCTGCAATAGCTACTACTAATGCTATTATTGCAAGTTATTCAACACTAAACGTTATTAAATTGATTACTTTAAACAAAAGTATACCAGAACTTAAGTCAGCATACACCTCCTGGGCAACTGGAACTAGTACAAAAAAATACATGAGTCTAGTTAATTCCAACAAACCAAATATGGAGTGTTCAGTGTGTTCTAAGGTTAATAATATGGTAATAAAAGTTGGTTCAAAAGTTTTATTATCAGAATTAATTGAAAAATTGAAAAACTCTTTTAACAATCAATTTCCTGAAGAATTTACAATTATGAATCTGAACAGATCTTCTATAATATATGATTTTGATTTTGATGAATTATTAAATAAATCTATATTTGAAATTTTTAACTCTTACCAAAGCTCTAATAATTTCAAAAAAGCTGATTTTATGCTTATACTTGATGAGGATCTAAATGAAAGTATTATAAAACCATTACAAATATTGCTTGAGTGGACTACTAAAAAAGACGAATTATACATGATTAGTTTTGATGAAACAACTAACTTGGAAGAATATAAACCTTGTAAAGAAGCATCACAATTAGAAAATAAAATAGATGATTCTGAATTGAATGTTAATGAGAACAGCATAAATGAAATACATATAGTTGATTCGGATTCAAACACAGATGAACCTCCAAAAAAAAAAAAAAAACTGAGTCCATCAGTACAAGAAGAGCAGGGCATTGTGATTATACAGTAATACTTTAAAATGATTATTTGTTAATAGTATTTTGTTTTATTCAATTATATTTAGCTAATATTTTCATTCTGTGAAATCTTTTAAAAGCATCTTATAGATAATTGCTGCTTGTTTTTATTAGCACTATTACTTTAATTTTATTAAAAAACATTACTAATCGTCATACCGCAATAATGTATATCCTTAATTATATTATGATGCATGAGCAAGTATATTTAAGACGATATAAAATTATTAAGATAAACTAAATTTTAATTTTAAAATATATATTATAAGTATTACACCAAACTCTATTGAACTTTTTTTTAAGATATATATATATATACCAGTTGTCGTTTGAATATATGAGCTACTCATCTAAATTCAAACTAAATATTTGTATCTTCTCAGTATTTGGTAACAAATCATTATTATGGCTACTATCTCTATGTTTTAAACTTGTATTGTTAAACACCTCCTTCTCTTGACCTAGATTTGTTGGCTTTGTACTATCATTATGGTTCGTTTCAAATTCAAACAAATCATCTTGGTTATCAAGTTCATCAGCACTTTCTAACTCATCTGATTCAGACTTGTTAACTACACGTAATAACTCCATGTTATTTCTTTCATTCATAGTTATGGACAATGATTTACTATGACGCCTCTGATTTAGTGGAATACTTGAACTCTGTTTTATACTACCCATATACTTGTCTGTTCTTGGCATAGATGATTGGGCGTTAGTACAAGTTAAAGGGACTATTTTCGATCTATGAAGTTTATCTTTTGGAATATTAAAGACATTAGGGAGTAGTTTGTATGAAAAATTAATTAAAAACTCTAATACAACACGGCTTAGTTCGTACTCTTTTGGATTCATATCGTGTTCAGGGTGAGATAATATCGAAGGTTGAAATATTGCAGCCAAGTTTTTTGCATCCATTAAATTATTTTCACTATGTTGAGAAAACAAAAATAATAGATCCAATAAGTATATTAATGTTTGTTTATTACAATCCTCTAAATCATCTCTCATAAAGGATTCAAATTTTTTCAAGCAAGTTCTAATTTGTTTTATTAATGTTCTTTGATTAGATAAATGATCCTTTAATCTTTTGTTTTCTTGAAGGTTTAAATTGAATTCTTCAATTGATAGTTTATTTATTTTTAAATATTCTACTTTTAATTGAAGTTCTTCCTCTTTAGTAAAAAATATTTTTCCTCCATTATTACTTTCACATATTAGAGTCCGCATTAATATATCATTTTCTTTCATACACTGTCTAAACTTGTCATAGTATTGTAAAGGAATTAATGGCTCGTCCATATTATTTAAGAATCTTCTTAAAATACCAGACACATCATGGACTGAAAATTTTCTAAACCCATTAGATAAAATATCATCTTCAAATTTCCAATCTAAACCATACTTTGGAGGACTAGTAAACACTTGTTGTAATAATTTAATTTTTTTGGTATTCCCAGCTATTCTAAATATCCCAGGCTCCTGGAGAGCATACTTCTTTAAAATTGAACCACATTTTGCTATAACCAATGGAATCTTACCAAATGATATGTTATTACCTTGCAGAACAACCTCAGCAGAAACTACTTTTAAGCTTTCACTTAAAGATGTATTAAAAATCAGATTGTCAAAAATTTGCATGTTGGCCTCGTGGTTATTAGTATAAGTAAATAGTCTCATGTTTTTATTTTCATCAAAAACTCTTTTCAAAGATGAATGATCATTATTGGTATGATTGTTCAAAGATTTTGTCGAGGTTGTTGAGCTGGCTGAAAATGATTTCAAAAACTGTGGTCTTTTAGTCGTATTTGTGGAACTGGCAAGATTATCTTTATCTCCATTTGTAAGAAGTGATAGCCCTCTCATTATTAAATAAAATTAAATATAAAAATTCACTATATTATATATGCGTACAACTAAAAATATTTATACCAAACTAGAATATTTGATAAATATGTATTTCTTACTGCTTGTTGGTATATTAATTTTAAAACAATTTCTTCTGTAATTTCAATATGCTTAATTCCAAAAAAAAATTAAAAATATATTACTAAGCTTAAGAATATCTATGAATAACATATTAATAACCCACAAGATAAAATTTCTTAATTTAAAAATCACAATTTATCTGACTATTTCTTTAAAGGGGATATCACATCTTTTTTCTCCCTTAATGATAATTAAAATGTCCTAAAATTTTGAATAGAGAAAATAATTTAATTGTGGCAAAAAAATTTTATATTAATGATCAACATTAGTACAAAAAATCACGTGAACAATTGTTTACATTTTATAATTAATTATTATTTAAGTTAGTGTAAACTAAAATTCAATAGTTAGTATTTAATAATAATATTAATAATACAAAATTTAAATAATAAATGAAAACAAAAAATATAAAATAAGCATTTAATAATTGAGATGTTTTTATACTAATTATAAATATATAAATATGTAATTTACCTATATTTTTATAAAGAGACATAATTGGCTGGAAAGTTTCCTTCAATTCCATTTAATCTTCCAACCCACCATCCATTAGGATCTGTTGTTCTATCAACAATTTCAATCTTATCTCCTTGTTTAATACTTAGATCTCCTTGTTGTTGAGCTTGATAATCATATAGAGCAGTACAAGTTTCTACAAAAGTATTAGAACTATATGTTGGTGGGGCTGGAGCTGATGTGTTGAAATTGTCTTGTGGATGATAAACTTGTTTCTCAGAGACTTGTTGTTGCTGATAGCTACCATATGCCGATGTAGAGTTATATGTATTGTTGTAAGAACCATCCAACAAAGATGATTCTGTTGATACCGAACTTGCACCATAGCTATTAGTCCCAGTACCAATACTAGCACCTGGACCATCTTTTTGGAATCTTTTCCTTGTCATTTCTAGTTTAGCTTTACCATAACCTAACTTAAAGTTACAAATAGACAAAGAATCTGTTTGTTCTTCAATATTACCTCTTTTATATTGAAAAGTTTCTAGAATATCTCCTTCTAAATCAAAATAAGAAATTTTCATGTCTTGGAATTTATTATATAGAGTATAGAAGATATTCAATTGCATATAATAAAAACTTACAAACATTGGTTTCAAAAATTCGTTTTGTAAATTAAATAGTATTGGCAATTGCTCCTTCAATAGATCATTGTAATAGTCGAACTCTTGCTGTGCCATCTCAACCTCTGCTTGTGATTTATAAAGTTTCTCTTCATCTTTAGCCTTGACATCAAGTCCTGAAGTTTTGACTTCATATTTTTGTAGGGTATTCATATGTCTGTCTAAATCCATCTTCTTGTGCTGTCTTTTTGTTAACATCTTTCTGATTGCATCAACAACTTTTAATAGTTCTTGAGCTGGTCTTACAATTTTTAATTCAATAAGATCCAAGTCAGGTTTTAATGTACGCTGCAATTCACCAACAATTTCTCTATAAGCAATACAAGCGTCTATCCCTTCTGGGTTATCTTCCGGCAAGGTTGAGTTCGGGTCAGACATTTTCCCAGAAATCGGTTTAAATATTTCTTCAATCCCTTTAGAGAATCCAATTTGATGGTTTAACATATCATTAACAGCCTTTGAGTATTTTTTTGACATTTCACTTAATTTTTTAGTTTCTGTTTCAACTTCTTTAAATCTTCTTTCTGAATCTTCATACACTGGATCCTGTGTTTGATATCCTTTGTTTATCTTGTATTTAAATTGCTGTGGGGCTCTTGTTAAAGCTTTACCAAACCCTTTAAAAGACATCTTTTTAAACTTAGTGCAATGCTTTATAGTATTTATTGGTTATTATTAGCCTTATTTAGTAACAGAAAAAAGAATAGCTTTTTAAAATAGGAGACGTTATATATTGTCACGAAAATTAAACATAAAATTTTTTTTAAAGGTAACACAACAAAACACCCATTTTTTAGGATTTAATGTTTTCTTAAAAAACAACTCCGATAGATTTATTTATAACAATTTGTTTACTTTGATTTTTGTTGAGTTTTTATAATTATGATCATAAAGAGTTTAGGATATAAACCACTACTAAAGTTTATACTTTTTAAATTTAAATAATTAAGAAATGAATTATTATAGTGACGATTATGATGATGTATCAGTTAATGGAAACTCTGCTGAGGATGAAATTCTATCTTTAAAAACCGATATGGATCTTCAAATCTATATGACTGAGACTGAGAATGAGTGCATGTTAATTGAATTCCCTACTTTAGTCACTGAGCTAAAGAATCAGAATTTTAAAATTAATGAGCATGATTCAGATGGTATTATGTTATCATTAAAGAAGTATTTATTATTAAACGATTTTCTAATAAAAGAAACGATTCAAGAAGTGATCAAGACTTTAAAGTTAAAAAAAAACAAAATCATAAGAACACCAACTAATTCTTTAACTAAAGAGATTCCATCCATTCAAAGTATGTATACTTGCCGAATTATAACGACATTACTAACGATTCATTGTTCGTTTTTTTATTAACAAAAAAATGAATATAGTTTTTATTTTCAATTTATTTTATTTTATTGTTTGCTGTGTAAACTTCACTTTTCATTGTTGAATATTTATCTAAGATATTTTTATTTTATAATATTGCTTAAGTCTTTATATTCTTTAAATTTATGTTTACTTTGCGACCATGTTGTGATTTACATTTATTTGTTGCTTTACAAAATATTTTTAATGTAAATTATGTTTTTAATAATAAAAAAAAAAATATTTTTTTGAAATAATAACATTATGCTAATTTTATGATATCTTTAAAGCATAACCCGGTACTCACACCATTGTAAAAAAGAATTTTAATATAATATTACAAAAAAAATGGATTTGAGATCTAAATTAAGACGTAAATTGAATAATGAAACCATCACAACGCATAAACACTCAGATACACAAAACGAAAATGGTGCTAAGTTAAGTTTATCTGAAAGAATCAAATTAAAAAACCAAAATTTACAAGGATTTAATCATGACATAATTGATAATTTGGATTTAAAAATACAGCCTAAGCCTATTTTGTCTTTAAAAGAAAAGTTATTATCAAAGAGAGTACAGCAGCCGTTATTTAGTTCTGTGCCAGAGAAGGATGAACCCAATCACATTATTGCAAATAAGACTTCTAATATAAATGTTAACAATATAGATGAAATAAATAGATGGTTCAATTCGCTAAATAACTCATTACAGCCAGGGTTAAAACAAAATAAACGAAAGATACGAGCTGTAAACAATAATAGTACATTTGTAAACAAAAAAGTTAAAATAGATTTTAAATTGAAACAGAATCCCAATGGAACTATGTATAGGATTATGTACCCATTTACTAACATGAAAAAAAATGCTATCAGAAATTTTAGCGCACGCTCACCAGATGAAATTATTTTAGCCACGAACAAATTGGCGGAAGAAAATCAAAAACGATTAAAGAGTTTAGATATCTCTTCAGACATTGACACTAGTGAAAAAAAATTGAATTTATACAACAAAGCTATTCAGTATGTCAAGAATACTTATGGTAAAAACTCACACCTGTCACTTTGTATTTTGGGACATATTGATTCTGGAAAATCCACTTTAACTGGTAGACTATTGTTAGATACAAATGCCGTATCGCAACAACAGATATCTCAATTGCAGAAGCAATCTAAGGAGCTAGGAAAACAATCTTTTTGGCTAGCTTGGCTAATGGATTCTGATTTAGAAGAGAGAGAACGAGGAATTACAAAAAAATTTGGATATGCAAGATTTCAGTCTCCATCAGGATTAAATTATACATTATTAGATGCGCCTGGACATTCTGACTTTATAAGCTCTACAATTATTGCAATCCAACAATCTACTATTTGTACTATAGTTGTAGATTGCTCAATAGGAGGATTCGAAAAGTCATTTGAAGGCCAATTAAAAGAACATTTATTACTAGCATCAATATTTGTTAATAATATTAATGATTTGGTATTTGTTATGAATAAAATGGATACTATAAAATGGGATGAAACTAGATATATAAATATTATATCTCAGATAAAACAATATATGTCATGCGATCTTAATATTGAAAATGATGCTTTAGCTAATATTGATTTTATTCCAGTTTCTTCCATCGAAGGAAGTAATGTTGTACATTCGTTGAGTAATGCCTCGAACGAGGTATGCGATTGGTATAAAGGGATGAGTTTTGTTGAAAAGTTAGATGAAAAGAATCTGAAACATTTGAAAATTGATTATCCAGAGTTCACATCTGAATATATAAATCAAAAAGGAAGTTTAGCTATAGTTTTAGATAATCAACAACAGAATAAAAACAATGGATCTAAACAGAAAGGTAAGGATTGCAATTTAACAGTCAAGATCATGAATGGTTTTTTTACTAAAACTGACAAGATTATAATCTCACCAAGATTAACATCTAAAGGATATGAGATTGAAGATATTTGGATAGAAACTAAAGATATAACTAATAAAAACATACCATTTGCTACTAAAAACCAATTTGTTACGTTAAAGATTAAGAATTGTAACGTTGACATGATATCTATTGGTGATATTATTTCCCTTCAATCTGAAAAAAATTTAGTACATTCCTCACATGAATTCCAAATGAAGGTAGATACTTTTGAAATGGAAAGGCCTTTACTCCCTGGGTCACCTGTAGTTATATATATGAATAATGTTGAGATTCCTTGCACAATTTCCTCAATAAAGGTTGTTAAGGAAATAATTAACGGTGAGAACAAAATAAAAAAGAAGATTAAACATTTAACAGGAAATACTAAAAATGCTACTTTGAATATAGAGATTCAAGAAATAAATGAATCTTTAAAATCTAAGGAGCTTGGATTTTCATTGGATGACCTAAATGATAGCAGCACAGAAGCTAAAAAAGTGGGGTTGTCAAGTGCATGTCTGGGTAGCAATGAAGAAGGTGAAGAGGGTGTTATTAAGTGTGTTCCTGTTTTTACATACAAGGAAGATAATCAATTATCAAAAGTTTTAATTAGAAAAGATGGTAAGACTATTGCTTTTGGTAAAATATATAAAAGATTAACTTAACTAATTTAATTTATTATTATTAATGTGGTTGTTTTTACCCTATATCTATGCATTTAGTTTATATAATCTAAAAATAATATCAATAAGCCTAGTGTTATTGCCATATATGATACAAATACTGCCGATAGGTTCATTCTTCCACTTCTGGAGTTTAACTGCTTATTTGAGTTTTTTAATTCTAAGTTTATAAAATCTTGGTTATCCATAATAATATTAATACTCTGCGATTGATTAGTTAGCTGAAGGTTTAATTCATTTGTTAATGTAGAAATCTCAAAAATTTTTTTAGATATATTATTTAATTCAACGATTTGTGCATCTTTTTCTTGAAGAATACTATCATTCTCAACTTGTAGTTCTTGGACTTGTTCCTGAGTTAGTCGTTCTAATGTTTGTTCATATTCTAATGTCTCACTTTCTTTTAACAAAGGGCTTTTGCAATATCTAGACGAGTATGTGATATTATCTATATTTTCAATAGCTATATTTTCCATTAAAGATACTGAATCATTATTAGTACCATTGCTAAAATGTTCATGAATGACATTAAAGTCAAGGTTATTTAGTCTTTGCTCATTCAAGAATCTTTTTTTTTGTAAATTAGTAAAAAACTCTGAAGTTTCAATGATCTTTAAATTTAAATATGAAAGGCACCCCTGCCTATACTTGGAAAGAAATATATGTTCATCGTATGTTCCTGTTTCTTTCAAAGTCTCACTATCAAAAACTATATTTTTAGCTTTTTGAAAAAGATTGTTTATTTTAACTTTGGATTTATGCTGTATAATTGTGTTATATCTTTTAATCTCATATTGATTTAAAAATTTATATTTATTAGTGAATTCTTTCAATTGACACTTAACATCATCATCCAGCTGTTTTATATCACTAACAGACATTAATTGTTTATCATTTGATAAATATAAAGGCTTGACATTATAAAGAAGGTCTTTTAATTCTTTCACATGTGCTTTTAATTCTAAACATTCTTGTTGAAATGTATCATCAACAATATACAGTTTTCTTCTAATGCCACCTTTTATTTGCAATGCGCTGTTGCTATTGCTATGTGCCTTACAATAGCTTTGAAATAGATTTGATAAATCAGACATATGTATTGTTTGGTTTCTTATTTCTAAAATATAGTGCTTTAATTTTCTAGAATTTGTTTTTATTATTTAAAAAAAATATTTATTATAGAAAGATTAACATGTGTTATTATTTTACAAATAATCATGAAAAGGGGCAGACAACTTCGACCATATACATATTTTTAAATTTTTTTTATAAGAATCACTACAAAAAATATAAATATGTTTTTCAAGTATTTTATTAGGATCAAAAGAAAAAGCCAATAAAATTAGTTCAACTTCATAGTTTTAGGAATTAATATCAAGTTAGACTCTTATTATTTTGCAAATGTCAAAAAATAATCTGCTTTTAGGTTTGAAGTTATTGGCTTGTGATGTTAATAACAATAACTTAAAAAGTAAAAATGATGTTGATGTATACATACAAGATATTCTGTTGTGTGTATCGAAAATATTATCTGAAGATTTGCCTGTTAAACTAAATTATCAAGAGATATACAATAAAATATATTATACTTGCTTATTTGAATTTCCTTTACAGTTGTATAATGGATTAGACACGAAGTTGTTATATTTTTTTCAATTTCAGAAAGAAGTAGTTTATACGAATTTAACAGGCTTTCTATATGATTATGAGAAGATGCTTAAGAAGTTTGTGAAAATAGATTCTCTATTTGCTTATTTAAACAAAAAAATGATATTGCCATATAAGAAAGTTTTTGATCTTTGCTTTTCAAGATACGTTCAACATATTATTTTACATGCCGAGTACTATCCATCTTTAGAATTTGAAATTCTAGATAATATTAAAAAAATGAGGGAGTCATTCCAAATTAATAAGAATGATGATCATAATAATCATAAAAATTTGATCCAAACTTTATCCATAATAAAAAGTAATAATTTGATTGATTCTAGTAATTTAAATCAGAAAATCGCTTTACAGTTACAGGATTGCTTTGAAACTCAAGCAAAAAATATAGATGTATTAAAATATCAAGATATTTATGCATATTTAGGTTATATTAAAAATGTTTTTGATGCTGATGATGTTTTTTTAAATCAGCTTTCTATTTTAGATGAAAGCATGAAATTTTTAGTTTATGAAAGCTTTATTAAATCTTTTATAATTGATATAACGAATGTATTTGTTTTAAGTAACATGTTTGTACCTGATACTACTAAAAGGTTGATTACATGCCTAAAAATTAACAGTAAATACGTTTTTGACTATATTTACAATAAGAAAACTTCTGAGTTAATAAACAACAGTTATAAAGCATTTTTATATCATTCATTAGAGTCACACATATTTCAGTTAAATATAATGGAAATAACAAATAAAAAAGCTTATCTCAATATGGTATTAAACCTTACTCAAATGATTGTAGAAATTTATGATTCAAATATTATATTCATAAAGAATAACATACTATCAAATGATAATTTTGTAAATAATTGTTTGAAGGAAGTGTTTGACACCTTTATTAGGTCATTGGTTAATAATGATAACACTTTAAACAAGTATATTGAAGGTGATAAATGGTTTATTATATTTGCTAGATACATTGACAGTTTTATTAATTCTGGAGTGAGAAGTGAAACTAGTCTAATTACTATATCAAGTGTAATTTTAATATTGGACGGATTAGAGACCGATAGATTTAATGAGTTTTTAGAAATTTGTGAACGTTTATTACATAAGAGGTTATTAAACGAAAATAATAATATGATAGAGACAGAATTAGATATAATCAATATAATGAAATCAAACTTTTCACATCAAAATGGAAGGAATAGAGACTTAATTAATAAAATGGGACACATGATCAATGACTACAGTTTATCTAAAAGAGTAAATAGGAAGTTCTTAGAAGATTTAAATACAAAATATGTAGAAACTGATATAAAAATATTAAATCAGTTTTTTTGGGAAAATAGTTTAATTGATATTGAAAATACCAGATTCTCGAGTTTAATAATCCCTGAACCATTAATGGAATTGAAAGACTCATTTGAGAGATTCTATGCAAAAAATTTCGATTCTAGAAGAATTAAATGGATATATCAACATTCATTTATTGAATTTGAGCATTTTATTAATGATAAAACTATATTATTTAAAATGCCCTTTTTAACCTGTGCTATTTTTTACCATATATTGAATAGTAATTTTGTTACATTGAAGAGTTTGAAAATATTGACAGGATTACCTACAAAGCATATTGTTCAAAATTTAGCAACCCTATCTATTAAATATGGTGTAATTTTACATTTTGATAAAAATATGAAACTAAGTGAAGAAAAAAGTGTTATTAAAGAAGGTGATATTTTTGCATTAAATGATAAATTCACTACAGATAATAACGTTCTGAAGATAAATGTCATTTCAATTACCAAAAAGTAAAATTAGTGATAATATATATAACTAAAAAATGAAAGATTTCATAATACCTTTTGAATTAGTTCCACAATTCTTACAGTTAATATTTTTTTTTTTTAATTCTTCTAAGAAACACTCTTTACAGAACACATGCTTACAATTTAATTGAATAAATTTTCTATTACAGGAACTGTTAAGGTCATCACAATCAAAAAACGATTCAAATGTTTTATTGCATATAAGACATTTATCTTTTTTAGTGATTTTATGAGGGTTGGGAAATGTGTTCTTATTTATTTGTGATTCAATAGTATTTTTCCAGTGATTCCTTGTTAATTTTTTATCAGTAATATACTCATCTCTAGAATGTATGAATTTACATGTTTCACCATAACCACAATAACCTTTCAGTTTATATTCTTTACACAAAAGAGGTTCATAGTCCATAAATATCTTAGGTGTGCATTCATCGTTTTCTGTTTGATTTATTTCATTTTTCAAAGTTTTATTTTTGTTTTCTTCAGATATTAAATTTAACTTTTTTTTTTGAATAATCTGGGATTCAGATTTTTGAGAGCGGTTTGTTAATATTAATTTATTGATTTTTTTTTTTTTAAACATGATTACAGTTACATAAATAGAATATATGCATGGAGTTTATTACTGTATAACTCTTTAAATAAATAGTTGATATCTTGATTATCTTAGAAAAAAGAATAAGATATATTGTATGCTATTTAAATAACCAATCACGTGAATATTTGAAGGAGGTAATTTTTAAATGACCAACCGCTTTATTATAAGGCAAAAAAAAAAAACTCCAGAAAAAAGCTTTTAAAAGAGTGTTGTTTGAAAAGATTATGTGTATTTTTAATGCTATAATTTTAATTTTGGTTTCAAGTTTACTCAAGGAACAATATGTTATCTTATTAGAATTATACACCACAATCTTTATACTATCTTAATAGTTTTATATGCTGTTAAAAGAATAAAAGAGAAACGGATTACCAAGTATACACATAGGTGTTTGTAAGATATAAATAAATATGCATATGGATCCAGAATACTCACTAGATGAGTCCAAGTTAGATTCTAATACTGAAAGAAAAGCATCTCTAAATGCTAAAGTTTCTAAGTCAGATATTGATTCTACAATCAAAACCGTTGGGAGCACACTTGTCAAACATTCTGAAGACCAACAAACCAGAATGATAGGTGATCTAAAGTCTAATAAAGAATTAAACGAACACACGACATCACAATTAGACCATACTGATACAAGTGTGTATGACTTAAATAAATCAAATAGCATTAAACGCGCAACTTTAGTAAACGCTGAGTCTGTAAAGTTAGACGAGCGATTAGGGTTTAACCACAGAAGCAAAAAGAATAAGGAAAAACCTATAAGGGGTGTCTTGAAGAATAAAGCAAGTAAATCAGCAATCTATGGGAAAGAAAATTGTGATGATGATATAATAGTATCTTCACCTCTTTTAACTTCGACCCCAAATTCAGTTTCCAGAGCGTTAATAAGACTCTACCCTTATTTGATAGTATTTGATAAAATTTTATCATTAGTAACATGGACTAGTGACGACATATGGTTGTCTATATTCATGGTACTAATTTACATAGCTGTATGCTTGTACTATAAACTTGTCGTTACATACTTGGGTCATCTACTATGCGTGTTATTGCTTTTCATATATTCGCAACTTGATAAATTTGTTGGCGAGCAAATGGAGGCATACCCTGCTTTAGATGATATTGTTTATACAGTTTCATCAGTTTCTTCAAAGTTTGATCTTTTGTTTTCCCCTATTACAGTTTTGAACAATAATGATTTAAGACGGCTATTGATAACAACTGTATTTTTATCACCTGTATATATAGTAATTACTATATTCTTTTTACCAAAAGAGAAACTGGTTTTAACTATTGGTGTTATTGCGTTAACATATCATTCTAGATATAGTAAACTTGCCAGACACATACTTTGGAAATTTAAGATGATAAGATTAATATCTTTTTATATTACAGGGTTAGACATTGATGGTATAAATGGTATAAAAAGAGCATCCTCATACGCTACATCATCTTCTTTATTTGCAACTGTACACAAAAAACTTTTAAAAACTAAAAAAGGTGATTTAAACGACTCAGAGTTTATGAATGACATTTTGAAAAACGACAAGCCTATAAGATTTACGTATGTATTATATGAAAATCAAAGAAGGTGGCTTGGTAAAGGCTGGACGAATACTTTATTTGCATATGAGAGAGCCGCATGGACAGATGAATTTTATAATGAAGCTCCTGACCCTGAGTCATTTAAATTACCAATAACAGCCAATGATGATTCTAATATATCAGATAGTGAGCATAATAAAATAAATTCTTCTATGTTTTGGAAATGGGTTGACAAGGGTTGGAGATTAGATCTAACTAATGACAATACAATTGAAATACCAAATACAACACTAAAGACGGTGGCAAATCCAAGAATAGATGAAGGTTGGGTCTATTTTGATAATACATGGAAAAAACCATCGATTGAAGACACATATAGTAAGTATACAAGGAGAAGAAGATGGATAAGAACAGCAGAACTAATAAGATTGGTACCTGAGAAGAATAAGATAGAAGCGCTGAAAATTAAAAAAGGTACAACAGCTACCCCGAACGTTTCTCATATTAATGTTCAAATAGAATCTAAAAGTAGTATACCTGCGTCTGAGCTTGACATAAATTCTGATGATTCTACCACAGCAATGACATCTGGCATGTCTAACTCAGCTTTCGATTCCGATGAATATAGTGAGACTCATGATATTGATACTGATAGCAATAATGAGCATAATCTAAAAAATAGGAAAGTATCTTTTTCGGGTACTGCAGAAGTCAGAACATATGACGTAGAGGGTAATGTAAGATCTCAAAAGAGAAATTCAATTTTGAATAATGATATCTTTGAAGAACATACTGCAGATTGTGAAGAATACATGAGTGGTGAAGTAAATAGCGATGCAAATCTTGCTTATGATAGTGAAAGATTGTAAAGCTTACTATCGATTAAATTTTTTTATATGTACTGTAAGACTTATGTTTTAAAGAATGTTATTTATTATTAATTTTTATCGTTTTAAATCAAGGATATACATTTTAGTGTTTACAATATTAATAGAATATATTTTTATACAGTGAAATAAAATTTATATGAATTATGATTGACAAGAAAGTATAATAGGAAAAAAAAAAGATAGGTTGAAATTTTTAGAACCAAGAACAATAATAAAATGACTACAGATTTATCAAAAGATAATAATAATAATTATAGTTCAACTAATATTTTTACACTTTGGATTAATGTGCATTTTTGTTTACATTTATAACTTTTAAAAGGATATCTTTTATTAAATTTTTAAAGTAAAGCATCTTTAAAATATTAGATTATTAACGATAAGTAAAAAATAAGTATGCAAGTGTAAATATGTTTTCTAACTTTTATCTTGATACAATATTATCCAAATGATTTCTCTAAGAGTATTCCGGTTCTTTATTTCAAATTATCCTATTAAATAAATTTCACATTATTTAATTAATTTCTGGATGTTTCTTTTAAATTTAGTATATAAAAATTATTATGTTCATTAATTTTTTAATCGACACACTTATTTAATTTCAACAACGTTAGTGTTAGTTAAAGCTTGCTTAACTTGTTTAGCTCTGGTTGGGGAGTCAACAATGGTAGTGTATTTGTGCTTTGGAGCTCTTAATTTGAACTTAGTTTGTCTAAAAGTCTTACCCTTAGAGTTGATCTTTAAGTTAGTCTTGATGGTGATTTGAGCCTTGGCAGCGTATTCCTTCTTGACTAATTCTAAAAATTCCTTTAATTCAATTTGTTGAGCCATTTTAGTAAGTAATATGTGTGGATGGTTTTTTATAGAGTTAAAATATTTGATTACAACCATTAAAAAGTTTTTTTAAGAATAAAAGAAACATCTGAATTTTTTCCCAACATGTACCATTCATACTTAGATAAAATTGCTAGCTTGCTTTAAAAAAGTTAGTTTTTTCATTACAGTGTGATTAATTGAACCGCAGACTTTACTAAGTAGTAATATTATTCTACACACAATACAAAAATAAATGTAAAATATAAATTGTATAATGTAAAAAAAAAAAAAAAAAAAAAAAAAAAAAAAAAAAAAAAAAATACTAATTTAGACAGAGTTTTTTTTTTTTTTGGCAGAGAACATTTCAGCCTAAAAATAAATGTTACAGAAAGCTTATTTTATAAACATAAAAAAAGAACCGAAATTTTCAATGATAAGGAATATAAATATATAAATTTTAAATAAGATCATCATTTAGCATATTTACTTTTGGTGATTTTTCATTTTTGAGTATTATAATTCTTTCCAACTGTTAAGAGATTTAGATATCATCTAAATGAGTCTTTGAATAACAATCAAATTTCTTAATAAAGAGATTATAACATCTTTTGGTAGTCTTAACATTAAACAAATTTCTAGTTGTGAATTAATCTACATTTATTCAACATCCTCCATTTCAACATCTTCATCAAAGTAATCATCATTATTTCTATTATTAAATCCACTATCCTCTTTCATTCTTTGCAATTTCATTAGTCTCTCTTTTTCAATTTCTTCTGCGGTTTTTAGTTGATTATTATTTGTAATTTGCTCATCTGAATTTATGCTACTGGTGACTGTAGTAGTAGTACCTAATGTAGCTTGTATATGACTAGGCAATGATTCAGCATTTGATACTTCAGTATCGTTTGTAATAGTACCTAACTTTTGTATTCTTTCGTTTTGTTGTAGTTTCTTGTATTCAGATTTTAAAGTATACTTTAATGCATAAGGTCCCTTTTTAATAAGTAATGCAACATGGTCTAAACATTCTTTTAAATAAACTTCTGGCTGCTTAGTTCTTTCTTTTAAACCTTTCAATGACCAATAACTGTATTCATCAAATAGTTTAAATAATAAGTTTAATAAATCTTTTTTCGGCATTCTAATATTTCTTGTTGGCTCTTTTTTATCTTTAGATTTGATATCTTTAGAAACTTTTAAGAAATTGGAGTTATCACTTAATAGAGATAAACCCGCTGCTCTACCTAATGTTTTACCTACACCTTCATCCAAAACAGTAATAGCTCTTTTATGGTGGAATTTAATCATTTGCTTTCTTTGTTCAATGATTTTATTATAATTAGGATCTTTAATTGAAGGAACAACCTGACATTCATGCGCTACTGTACCAATAATAGCTGTCTTCTTTGGAATTGTTTTGACATATGGTATATATCTGTCTCTACCATCTTTTTCAATAAAAATTCTTTGTTTAAAAAGTTTCTTTCTATTTTTTTTATATTGCTGTTGAAGCTTTTTTTTTCTTTTTTCAAATTCTTCTTGTTTCTCTTTTTTCAAAATGTATAATTGTTTTTGTAATTCTGGATTTTGTTCCAATTGCTGTGCTCTCTGTTCATATTTCTTTAAATTTTGTTCAGTAAAAATATACTCGTTTTCAACATATTTCTGTGTTAAATCGATTTCATAAGAATGTGGCATATCTTCTAAACCCTCAACATCTTCGTTTAAAATTAATTGAATTTTTTGAGTTTTTTTATGAATTCTAATTTTACCCAAGTCTTGTCCCTTCAAATTGTCATTATCTCTCCATTTTTGTGCTAAAAACAAGGGAAGCCTAACGAGCCACACTTTTTTTTCAATATTTGTTATATCCAAATCTAAAGATTCTTCATAAATTTTGTCTTCATTATTTTCTATATCATTACCATCAATAATATCATCATCATCTTTTAAAATTTGTTCATCAATATTATCTTCTTCATAGTCATCGTTTCTAGGCTTTTTAAAATTTGAGTAATTACCCTCGTCAAATTCACTCATTTGCTATATAATGAAATGTTTTTATGATGGTTGTGGCTATTTTCTTCTAAACACATTTGTTTTTATTTTTGTAACTTTATTTTTCGGAAGTAATTAGTCGAGCTATTTATACAAATTTTTTTAAGCCTTATATCACATGATAAAGTATATGATATTGTTAAACATATATCATTAACTTTATGCACCTATAATTTTATACCATTAACCATTTAGAATTTAAGTTATAAATTATAATATCAACCAGAGAAAATTATTAAGATGGAGAGTACAAACATTAATGCTGTTTTGCAACAAAGAATTGCTTTAAGAAAAAAACAAAACGAAAAAGGTGAATCATTAAATCATGAACAAGAAAAAACAGACAATATATATATAATATCAGACGAAGAAAAGTGTCAATTGGATATAGACTTAAAGAATGAAATGAATTTAATAAAGGATAAATCAAATTGGTATCTAAATTCTAATAGTGATTTCTTAAATACAGATGTTCTAAGCAGAAAAATTTTAACATATTTGCATTATGTTTTAATTAGTGAATTACCAGAGTTGATTTTTATGAAAAATGAACAGAAAGAAGTTAAGAATATAAAGGATAATGCTTATAATAGTGATAGAAACATAGTAGATCCTTCAAATATTTATAAAAAAAGTTCAGAAGAGGTTGCTGAGATAAAAATTGACATATTACCGTTACTGTTAAAATTACATCAGAATATGTTAAAACACGAGCTGCTAGTGTCATTAGGAACAGTTTTGCTTGAACTTCAAAGAAATAATAAGAGATCATGCATACAATCTTATCTCGATCTTAGCATAGGGAAAGTTGTGTGGCCAATAGGAGTTCAAAATATTGGTATTCACTTCAAACTAACTACTGTAGAAGATGAAAGGGAAAAAGCTAATTTTTTAAAAGAAGGTGATTGGATAATTGCATTAAAACGTATTATTAATATTATGCTGCGTGATTAAATTAATATCATTTACACGCGTTGAAAAATGTGCCTATTAGCTTATCTTTAATAAACGCATTTTTTACAGCCTACAAAAAGTATATGTAGAGTTTCGGGTTACAAAAAGGAGATGTGACTACAGGAATTATGTTGCTGTTGATCATTTTGATTCAAATTCGCATAGTTCACAGCTTTACCTGAATACAGATAAGAATAAGTTTACACCTAACTATCTAAGAGTATATTTTTTAAATGAGCAAATTTTTGAATAAATTTGTTGAGACGCAGCTTAGGGACTCAGCATATGGTTATACTTTAGATAAATTCAACATATTTGCAGATAGTCAATTCAATTGTAAAGATCCTTTCTATGACTCAGAAACTAATAAGAGGTTGAAACTTCCTGAAGACTTAAACCCCCAAAAAAAAGATGTCAAGTTTTGGAGACAATGCCAAAATAAAGCTTGGAGAGATGACCTTTGCTTTTTATCAATTTGTGGATTTTATATGTCAGGTGGGTGCTTTTCTATTGGTTTTTGTCCATTAGCAGTTATAGTACCGATTATTGGGCCGATATATATGTATTACACACACCATAAGCTAATTAAATATTGCCAAGAATCAAGACCAGGGTTGCTATCGGGTGAAAAAGTAGCACTAATGAATGCAAATATACTATTCGATCTATGTATATCATTACCGCCAATAATAGGTATATTCTTTACATGGATGAATGGATGCTCAACTAGGAATTGTGCAATAATTTATACTGAACTATGTAAACAGTTGAGCCAAAGAATGTCTGAAAAGTTGACATGCAATACAGATACAAATTTTTTGAATATGCCAAGAACAAATTTATATAGAAAAAAATAAGTACACTATCTTTTGCTAATGTGTACATTTATTATTTTTTAAAAATTATATTCATACATCTTGTAATAGATTATTATTAAGTAAATTTAAGTAATAACATATTATCTTTGAATTAATGTATGCTTATTTTTTCTGATAAATGTACAGTCTAATTACAGTATTTTAAATATTGATTACTTAGAAAATACAACATATGGTGTTAATCGGCGTTCTTTTTATTTAGATTAAATGAAGTTATATACATATTTATTTAAAAACGCTTTATTTTTAATTTTCTTTTCGGTTATATAATTAAACTTATAAAATTTGAATATGAGTGTTTTGTATTAATTAACATTTAGTTTCATTCGTTTCTCTTAATTACTTTACAGCTATTATAATTTCTTAAATTGAATATGATGATTTTCACTATATCACGTGTAAACTTTAAAATTTTAAATTTATAAATTTAAAAGTTATATTTTAAAAGAAAATTATGTAAGAATAGAAATGTGTGCGATTAGGTTATGATAAAAACAAGAAAATGTAAACCAGAATATTATTCAGTTACATCTATGCCATGATTGATATTCAAGAAATCAAATCAAAGAGCTTTAATAAAGATCTATATCACACGTCTGGCTTTACAAATGAGACCACTTCAAGGCTAAAGAAAAGTAAAAGAAGTCAAAATGATACTATATCTAGTAGAAAATTTGATCGTGGGTTAATAGATGAAATTTTTTGTGCAAAGTATAGAAAAAGGTTATTAAATATATCAGAAGAAAATACAGGAAATACGAAGTATACATTATCTTATCTGACAAGTTCAATGAAACTTAATAAAGAGTCTGTTAATATATCTACCAAGAAGGCAGAAGATACAGATCGGTTGGAAAAGTCTGAGAATAATAATTTTAAACGAGATTCTTATAATAAAGTGAGATTTTCATATAAGTCAACAAAGCCGCATGATAAATTGTCAGATATTAGAAGAGTGTGGCATAATAAAAGTGAGAATTTTAAAAAAGTTAGATTAAATAGTGTTAAAAAGGCATTGAATAGTAAGCGAAATGTTGTTCCATATATTGAAAATTTGGATGATCATAGTTTTATATGGATATATAAAAGAGGAATTGATAATCTTATGTATGTGAAACATAAATCTAGCGTGAAACAATGAGTATATATATTTTTTAGATTAACTGATTGATTACTCCTAAAAAAGTAATAAACTTTTTTTTTACATATATAAATATTTTATTTCGATTACTACAATTTTATATAATTAAAAAAATTGATCTTTAAGTGTAATGATATAATAGATTCACATAGAAGCCTATAGGTATAAGAAAAACGTTAACCTATTTTATAATTTTACATATACCTGTAACTGATAGCAAAGACACAATTAGTATGTTATCATCTAATATTAGGAATGATTTACCCGAAATCTCATTGACTGCTTGTATACTTGGTATAGTAGTAGGTGCTAACCTTTCACTGTTACTTAGATTTGAATTTATTGGTTTGCCATTAAATATAATATTTTTGTGCATATTTCACTTTTTAGAATTTTACATAACAGCTAAGTACAATCCTTCTCAAGTAAACAAAGATTCATATATTTTAAAAAATGGTAATGGATATACAATAGCGACTATATTTTCTTTATTTGAATGTTATTTTTTTACTTATTATCTAAAAGCCAATTCAAATTTAACTAATACCAAGAGAATAATTATGTTTATTGGGATTGCTTGTGCTTTTATTGGACAATTATTTAGAAGCTTAGCCATGATAACTTGTGGGCAATCATTTAATCATATAATTCAGAAAGATAAAAAACACAACCACACACTTGTTACTAAAGGAGTTTATAAAATTTCAAGACACCCTTCTTATTTTGGATTTTTTTATTGGTCTATTGGTTGCCAACTTCTATGCTTAAATTTTTTTAGCACCATAATATTCAGTATAGTTCTTTGGAGATTTTTTAATAATAGGATTCAATTAGAAGAGGAGTCTTTAATTCAGTTTTTTGGTGATGATTATAAACAATTTAAAAGTACAACACCTGTTAGGATTCCCTTAATTGATTAACGCTTATTTAATAATTAATTGATATATATATATATGTATATATAAACTAAGAATCTCATGTATATGTATTATATCTTAAAGTCAATATGCTAGACACTTTAAATAAATAATAAAACCGTCTAAGTTAAATCTATAAAAACTTCCTTTGATAATTGTATCGATGCCCGCCGCTTTTGAGTATTAGTTGGTTTTGTTGTTTCTGATTCCATTTGTTGAGTGCTGGTAGGAACTTCATTACTTATGTCAGAATTTTCATTTGCTTGTTTATCTATATTTTTTGCATTTAGGTTATAATGAGAGGCTAATGCTGCTGTCAAATCTCGACCGTCATTTTTTAATGATGGCATGTCATCACTTTCAGATTCGTTATTGTTTTTTTTATTACTAACAACATTTCCAATCATTTCTTCTGATTCTTCAGTCACTAATATTGGAACATTATTATTATTAGCTTGTGAAACATGTAAATTAGAGTTATCAGAGATGTCTTTATCATTATTGATACCGTCATCATCACTTGAAATCAGTACAATGACTTCAGGTTCTAATTCATTCTTTTTCTTAGATCCCACCTTTGGAAAAAAAACGTTATCTTTTAAACGATCATAATCATCATCATCATCATCGTCATTATCACTATCATATTTATTCTCAATGTATTTGTATGTTCCATCTTTTCTTATTTCAACTTGTTCATCTGAATCATTCTGACAGTTATTTAAAATCTCTGTTGTGTAATCACATATCCTCAAATCACATAGATTAACATGATCTTGACATACAGGACATTCCCATAATGGAAGCTGTTTTTGAGCTTCTAAAAACCATTGAGCATCAAAACATTGTATATGATCACAAAATTTTGATCTTACAGGATATTTCATTCTTAAATACGATATTGGACACTGTAAAGACATTTTCATAGTTTCCATTTGCAGCTCTTCATCTTCTTCATTTAAAAGCTTTTGAGCTTTATTAATTGTTGTAGTTTTATCTATATGTTCGTTGACTTTTATAGCTCTGTTAAATAGTTGTAACCCAGTAAATGCTTTAACTAAGTACACTGTGCATACATATTGAAAGTTTGTCCGGAGAAAAGTTATTTGTATAGTATTCTCTTTTAGAGCATCCATTTCAGTATACTCTGTTAACCTTGCAGGCTGAGCTGTTTCAGGTTTTTCTTTAACACCTCGTATATAATCGGAAACTTGATTATTGTTAATTTTAATCTCAATAGGAGATGGAAAACTAATAAATTCATTTTTACTCATCATACTTTTGATAGGAGCACAATATAATAAAATTTCATATGAGTAAGGCGTGTTCTCTGTTTCTGTTCTTGTTAATCTTTCAATATCACTTGATAAAAGCTGAAATTTAATGAGCTCAACAGATTTCATGTTTGATTTTGATAATATTTGCCGTTTGATAGATTTAACTCTTTTAAAAAAATAAGATTTTTGATAATCAAAATTATCAAGAAGTTTTAACGAGTCATAATTGGAACTATTCTCTAATGAGCTTATTTTATTTATTTGAACATTAGACTCAGGAGTCAATATATGATTATTCATAGGCCTGTTTGAAATGGGATGTGCTAAAGTCGCATCGACACCTCCAAATATTAAAGGGTTGAGGGTAGAATTAGTTGCTTTTTTAGAAAGAATCAAAGCCTCTGCAAATAATTCTTTAAAGTTTTTATTAGGATTATTTATACAACACATATAGAAAACATCTCCTCCTGGGATTAAGTTGTCGTAATTTCTTGGAAAGTTTTTTATAATCTGCACAATATAATAAAAATATGCAACTGCTATTGTTAATTGTTGTGATTTGTCATTAAAATTATTTTTTAAAAAAGCTTCCGAAAGTTGCTTCCATTTATTCAGTATCAATAGTGTGTGATCTTTCTTAAGACCTTTTTTGGGAAGATTATACATGCCTAATATTACTTTTAAATCCACTACTTTTAAGTTAGTGACAATATTTGTTATAATAGTAGTATATTCTAATTTTTTAGAAGCACCTCCTGTAGATGTTAAAAAAAAATCATCTGATTTAATCATTGTGGCTATTTCACGTACTAATAACAACAACTATTGTTTAATAATCAATTAGATGAATATATTATAGTTTTAAAACATATACACAGGTATAGTAGCAATATACAGTTACAGCGGTAGCTTATTAAATACAGTTATTATAAACCAAACAATTAGATCTATATCTTTAAACAGTTAGTCTTATGTTTAATATTTTTTGATTATTATTTACTTTTAAATAAATTAGCAGAATAAATAAGTAAAATAAAGAAAATTTTTATTTTATATTTATTCTTAGATTATAACGTTATGAATTTTATTTCATACACACGTGATACATTACAAAATTATAATTTTTTATATTATGGCATAGAAAAAATTATTATATGTTCATCCATATTATTTTAAGTTCTTAGAAAACATAAATCATACACACCAGTTCATCCCTGATATTAAAAGTTTTAGACAAATTCTTTAAATGTCAAAAAAAATTAGTAAACTTAAAAATTACAGTATTGGTGAAAATGATTTTATCCCTTCTTTAGTTTCTTCTTTAGACGAAATTGATAATATACAGTTGATTGACAATGTACAGATGATTTCACAAGCTAAGATCGATTCATGCAATAAACAATTTGTTAATATACCTGATTCTGCATCAGAAAGTTCTAAAATCCCTATCACGATAATTACTGGGTTCTTAGGTTCAGGAAAGAGCACCATGATAAATTATATTACTAATGTTATTAATAAAACTAATTTAAAAATTGCAGTTATAATGAATGAATTTGGTGACACTCTAGACATTGAAAAGTCCATAACCATTTATAATGCTGAACAAAATGCCAACTCCGAAGATGAGCATTCTAATTCGATAGAATGGCTTGATTTAGGGAATGGCTGCATTTGCTGTTCTGTAAAGGATGTTGGTGTTAAGGCCATAGAAGATTTAGTTAAGAGACAGCATGGCTTTATTGACTACATAATTTTAGAAACATCAGGGCTTGCTGAACCAAGCAGTATTGCTAAAATGTTCTGGTTAGATGATGGTCTGATGTCAAATATTAAATTGGATGGAATTATTACCGTTCTGGATGGGTCTAACATAGAAAGAACATTAACAGGCAGCGCAGATGATTCACTTGCCATTCGACAAGTTGCAATTGCAGATAAGATTGTTTTGAATAAAATAGATAAGCTAAGTAATGAGAGAATGCAATTTGTAGTAAATAGATTAAGTTCAGTAAATAGCATGAGTGATATTTTACATGTGGAATTTGGAAGAATTGATGATTTAAATAAAATTTTATATCTAGAAGCTTATTCACAATTTACTGATAAAGATTCTAAATTTGAGTTTGATAGAAATATAACTCATAAGCACTCTGGTATTAAAACTATAAAAATAGATATTCCTATATTTGAAACAGTTGATGAATATCAACGATTTAAGGAATTCCTACAGGTTATACACTGGCAAGATTTTGGACATAATTATGCAGGTAAAAATGAGTCTTTAGATAATTCTAAGAGTTTTGGAAATATATTAAGAACTAAAGGGTTGGTTTTAACGAAAGGTTTTGATCCGTTAACAGGAGGTAAATTTGATGGAATTCAATACAAAGTTATCCAGGGGGTTAGAGATACCTTTGACATAATGGATACCTCTTCTAAACCATTACTTGATAGAACATTAGGAAAAGTTGTTTTTATTGGAAATGGGCTAAATAAAATAAATATTTTAAAAAAGCTCAAAGAGATGTTAAAAATATCTAGCATAATAGAAAGTAGACATGTTCATAATGAAAATTGTTTTCATTGATAAAGCATTCTATACTTCTTATTGTATCACGTGAAATAATTTAGATATAGAAGTTGAAAAAATAAAAAAATAAAATTTTTTTAAAGTAAAAGAAGTATGATATTTGATTACAATGAATTTCTGATCATAAGTTTCTAAATTGAAATTAGAATCATGCATTTTTATTTAGAAAGAAAATACAAGACTCTAAACCAAAATAAGCAAATGATACAAAAGTCTTTTTATATTAAACATTCAGTTTTATTAATTATCGGAACTTCTTTATTGGCTTCTTGCTTAGTATATACTAGCAATGCCGATGTTAAAAAGAAATTTGATCAATATTTAAGTATATTGAAGACAGAAAAGAAGCCAGCTAATGTCAGAAAGAAAAGAATCACTGTATTAATTTCTGGTTCAGGGTCTAATTTGCAAGCTATAATTGATGCTGTAAATGACAACACCATTTCTAATGCTGAGATTGTTTCTGTGATTTCATCTTCTAAAAAAGCTTATGGATTAACTAGAGCTTCTGAAAATAATATACCGACGGTTATACATTCATTATTCCCATATTATAAAAATATTCAAAAAGAAGATTCCAAAAAGAGAGCAGAGAAGAGAATTGAATTTGAATTGAAATTAGCTGAAATTATTAATAGTACCAAACCTGATGTTGTTGTATGTGCTGGCTGGTTGTTAATATTAGGAAAAGATTGCTTATCAAATTTAGATAAAGGAACTCCAATAATTAATCTTCATCCAGCCTTACCAGGCCAGTTTGATGGTACTGTTCATGCTATTGACATGGCTTATAGCGCCGCTCAATCTCTCAAAAAAGAAACAGGTGATAATTTCACAGCTGGTTGTATGTGCCACTATGTTATAGAAGATGTTGACAAAGGCGAACCAATTATTGTTAAGGAATTGGTCATAAACACTGACGAAGAATCGTTAGATGATTATGAAACTAGACTGCATGAAACTGAACATGTTGCTATTGTAGAAGCTACAAATAAGGTTTTATCAAAAATTTAAAACATTATAACCTTTTTAACCTTTAAAATACCTTATATACATTAATACCGTACATTTTACTTTATATATAGAATTTTTAGGTTAAATCTTGAATACTATCCTATATAATATATATATATATTGATAAGAATAATATCTCTAACATGTCGTATCAATTTCAAATTCTGCAATAACTTCTGATCTAAGAATACCTGTGGTGCCTCTAGCAAATTTATAAGATTTTTCTTTTTTTTCTCTGACATTAGGAGTTCTATAGTTTCTTAAAAGCTCTGCATCTTTACCAATCTCCATAACACATAAATCAACATTAGAACCAGAACCTAAGTCATTCCAGATACCAGCTTCAATTGCATCTGCTGCAAGTTTAATTGCTTCATCCTTAGTCATATTCATTTTAAATTCTGATTCTAGAACTGCCATTGCAGCTAAAGAACCTGAACCTAAACTTTGGTAATAGCCTACATCAGTTGATCCATGTGCTTGTACAGAAAATAAGTGTGCACCTGTTGGGTCAACACCAGCTACAATTAAGTATGCTCCTAAATGACCTTGATATTTAAATAAATGTTGTTTCAACATCTGTAAAGATGAGACAACTCTAGGTTCCCTCTTGGAATATAATTGTTGAAGTTCTAGTTTTGATCCAATTAATTGTGTGACTGCTTCAGTATCTGCAGCTGTACCTGCACCTGCACACCAAATTTTTGGTGCCATTCTATGAAGCTTTTCACAGTTTTTATCCGCAACAATAGGGCCTTGTGTAGATCTTGTATCTGCTGCTATAACAACACCATTATTATATTTAATTCCTACAATAGTTGTACCAGTTGATGTTGTTTTAAAAGAAACATTGTGTTGTTGTTGGAGATATTTATTTCTTTGATGGTTTTCAAATGATAGACCAGTCATTATAATAAAAAATGTTTACTGGTGTATTATCGTTATAATTTGCTTTAATTTATATGAATGAAGTCTTAACACCTACACAGTATACATATTTATAATTTCTACTAACAGAAAAAATTCAAAAAAAGTTTTATATATAACATTTTTTGCCACCGAAACAAAGTCACGTGAAATTATTAAAAAATAAAATTTTAAATGTAAACCAATAAAGTCGAATGAAATGATTATTCTAACTATAGTTATTGTATAAAACAATAAACACAATCATATCGTATTAAACATAATATTAAGATTATATAACCCAAACATAATTAAAAAAATTATAAATTATAAATAACCATTTTATAGTATAATCTTAACTCTAATAGTGTTAAAATTTGTAGTTTTGCGACTTTAACTTACATAGTTTTGCTTTATCAAATAAATAGACACAAGCTTATCTAAAATTATCTGATCATGCAGTTTAATAACAGGTTTATGAATGAATTTATCAGTGATATTACATGTATACGTGTTTCTGTTAAGATATACAAACCCAACCTACTTTCTAATGATCTGGATGAACTTTTAAAAAAAAAGATACAATTAAAAGATATTATACCATATTATAAATCAACATTAACTGATGAAGAAGAAAATGGACTTCATATTTTTAATCCGTCTCATTTTCCTGATAGTTATGTGAAATTTCAGTATGTTTATGCAGATGAAATAAATACATCACTACATGAACAAGAGGAGAAAGATTTAGTTTTATATCATGATCTAGAACCTTGGAGAAATACCTTTGTTAAATTAATAATTGTCAACGACGATGATCCAAAAACTGACTCGATAGAAGAAAATGTCTATTGTAGAAGTGCAACCGTAGCAAATATTAATAGTTTTGATTTTTATTGTGAGGTTGTGTCTAACGTTTTTGAAATTTTTAAAAATTATTTCAAATCTGTTCAATATTTAAAACTTAGATCACCTGGTGACATGCTATTAAATACTAATAATGTTGAAATTCCAAGAGTTAATTTTCAAACCTTTTTTTTTGATACTGCAAACACATATTACCAGTGGACAAAAGCTACATACAAGATTAATAATTTAGATAAAAATATTCAGGCTGATTCTCGGCAAATCAAGTTCAAAGCAAATTTGTTGATGCTTGCTGGACAGTATATTTCAGCTTTGAACTATTTAGATGATTGTATAGTACAGTTTTATAAAAATGGTGATTTCTTATGGCTAGCAAGTTCTTTAGAAATGTTAATTTTTATTATAATAAACCTCACATCTATGTCGAAAACAATTGTGATACCTACATCAATAGATTATTTAGTTGGGTACGATAAACACTGCATTTGTACAGAAAAAATTTCCAATAACATGGTTGCATCTAAACGTGTAGGGATTACTCCTAGAAATTCTTTGGATAGAACAAACTTAAGTTTTGAAAAAAATGCACCTAGTAATAGTATCAATGTAAATAATGTTTTTGACTTGGATGCATATAAAAAGCATGTGGTTTTTCCACAGTCTTTACCATTACTAATTTCTAATATTTATGAAAAGTTGATGCATTATTATGAATATACTGTTAATGATGATGTTAATTTTGTTACGCCATCTTTATTAAATAAAAGTATTATTACTTATCTTAATCTGCTACAATGCTCAGTGGAAATTAGTGATTTTAATAACTGGATCCAAACAGTATCTGGTTTATTTAACGAAACTTATTATGAGGCAAATTATTTGCAACCTGCGAAAAAAGATTTGCAATTTCAAACCAAAAGATTTGAAAAATTAAATTCAGTTAAAAATCTATCTTTTCATGATTCCTTAAGATGGATTAAATTAAATGTGACCTTATGCGAAACATTAAAGACTAAAAGAAACTTATGCTTACTGCTATTTATGTGGATAAATGAAAATAAACCGTTAATAGATTTCAATAATATACAAGTTTTTGATAAGTCCTTTGCTGATTTTTTATTTGATATCATAGTAGATAATATTGAAAATAATATTATATTCAAAACTTTTTCTTTATTTTTAGTAAAAATATCTTATGATAATGAGGTATGTAATAGAGTATGTGACTTGGCGTTACTAAAACATCACATTTTTACTAAAGAAGAGCAATTAATATTTATTAAAAAAGTCCAAAAATGGCCTGAAACATCTAAAACATTTTTATCTTCGTTTAGGATATTAGATAGAGAAGAAGATAGTTCCATTATTCCAGAAATGGAATACTTATTATTAAATAAAGATGATGATCAGAAAAGTGAAATCTTTAATCCTTATAAGGACAGAAAATATAATAGAACTCAAAAATACTCACTTCATAAGATGAGTTTTATAGAAGAAGAAATAATTAATATCGAGCTGTCTTTTTTAAATTATTTCAAGTTATCTGTTATTGTTGAAGATATACAACTACCTCAAGAATTGCTGCCCTTTTTTGAGGTCATAAACTTTAAGTCTTTTGAGATTTTACCTAATATAGATAAAAAATTAACAATAAGCATTAAGTGTGTTAAGGAGACACAGAATATGTTTAAGCCTTTAAATTTTATTTATATCGCTATAAGAGAATTTGGTAACGAATTAGTATCAATGCATCCAGAACATAAGGTTTTTATTAATGAGGTTGCAATATTACCAAAACAACCCATACTTATGAATCTATACCCATTAGAAACAGAAATTAAATTTGATTCTATTAACACATTCCAGTATGAAATTCAGAGGCTAAATCATGTTGAGCATCAGATTTTTGATATTTATATTGAAATTAATGATTCTACAATAAAACCACATGAGTTTTTCAAGAAAAAAAAAATCAATAAAGCTGAGGTTCAACTTTATGAGTATATGTGCTTGGAATTTCAGAAAACATCATCGTTTGATTTTAAAACTCTTAATCATAACACACTTGAGTTAAATATTCAAGCAGATTTTTTAAAATTTAAAGCTGCACCGATTAATTCAGCACAGATAGTAATTAAATATGGTCTTATTAAGAATAATTTTAAATTTATTTCGTGTTTAAAGATTCCATGGAAATTAACATATATTGATTATTTAATCGTAACAAATTTAGAGATATTACCTTTTAGTACTATTCCATCAGAGCAGATTTCTTTGGGTGACCTAAGACTAACAAAAAAAAACAGTGGAAATTTAGAAGAATGGTTAACCTTTGTTGAAAACAATACAGATTTTAAATGGCTATTGCTATTGAATGTGAGAAATATATCAGATGAGACGATAAGCTTAGAGTATAAATACAATAATATTTTTTCATCTGAGTCACTGTTTATAGAGCCCAATAGGAATAGAAGAATAATTATACCAATAGAATCATCTTTGTTTGAGAATTTAAATTGCAACAATATGAACACTGCATATAATATTTTGTTGAATTTTAATAATTTAATAAACATATATTATTATAGACTTGGTATAAATGGCAATATAAAGCATAGCATGAATTTATTAGCCAATATAAAATTGGAAGATTGTTATAATTCACAAAAATTAGTTAATAGACATGACATTTTAATATACTTATCAGAAAGAAAGAATGTATTAACAATCGGTCAAAGTGCTTCTATCGTTTTAGAACCATGCTTTGATATTAACAAAAATTACAAAAATGTGTTAATTTCGCTAATGGTGATTGATACAATAACAGGAAATGACGTACTTGAGGACGATAATGGTACTGTTTTAATCAATGGGAAAAGAACATTTAATATTGAAACTAATCAAAAAACAATGTCTGTAGATTGTGTTTTTTTAAACCCTGGTACTTATGAAATAAATTGTTTGTGTGAAATAGGTGATGATCCATCAAGAGTTATAAAGTTTTTTAGTTCTAGAGCTTTCAATGTGAGGGTCTTTTAAAAAAATTCTTTATAAACACAATAGATGTGAAGATTTACGTTTAAGTATTCAGTTTCTATTAATTAAACAAAAAGTCAAATGATAAATCCGAATGTTCATTCTATTTGTATATTTTATTTTTTTATTCATAGATCTTAAATGAAAATTTTTTTAAATATATATTTTTTTTTCTCGAAGTTATTAAATATACATATTGCATTTAAATTTGAAACAGTTATACTTTTATTGAAAAAAATAGAAAAAGAAATGGACATAACCATAATCTTCGACGCTTACTTATAGGTTATATATATTAGAAACATTAAAAAACATAATGGGTTATAAAGCAGCATTGAAAAGAGGTGGTGTTTCAGGTAGATTACCAAGAACCAGAAAAATTTTAAAATTTCTAACTGAAAAGCAAAAGCCAATATATTTAGAAGAACAATCAAAAGTTGAAGCTAAGATCCAAGAAACTTCCAATTTCCCAAAAGGTTTTGATCCTTCCGTAGGTTTACCAAAGAATGTTAGTACTTTTGAAGAAATATCTAAAGATCCAGAATTTATAAATGTTGATGATTACATTCAAAGAACTGTTCCTGCTCCTAAGTCTTTGAAGCCTTTCTCTAGTTTTTCCGAAGAATTACAGCTAAGAGCTTCAGAATTAAGAAGACAATATTTAAAAGAAAGTGTTTTAAAGGAAGAAAAGGCATTGATTAACAGACACATGAGATTAAAGAGAATAGAAGAAGGTATTGAAGCTAAAGATGTTGAACAAAAAAAGAAATTATTAGAAACTATTTCTGTTGAAAATACTATAACTTTACCTACAATTAAAAATTTCTTTCAAAATCTTGGCCCTGAATATGCTCCTCTTTTAAAACAAAATGCATCTAAGGGGTTGTCTTATGATATTGAAAAATCTCCAATGATCATGAAAAGAACTGCTGAAGAAAAAGAACTTTTGATATTGAAAAGACAATACAACTCTGAAGAAATAGAGATAACTGAGAAAATTAAAAAATTTGACATTTTGTTTGACTTAGTGTCAAGTAGCCCACAATTTATTACTTCTGAGAAGATGTTAACTGATGCAATTGAAGATGCATTTGAAAACAATGAAAAACCAAATGCTAATATAAATGCTTATGGTGATTCAATTGGCACTAACTTGTTAGAGAGTTTTGAAAAATATGATAATAATAGGATAGTAAATGCTATTGATCATGATTTATTTGATTTTTCAGGTCCAAGTGACAGAGTAAAATTTGATAAGATATTGAAATATTTAGAAGAAAAAAAAACATTATCAGAAAAATAAGAAAAGTTATGTTTTTTAGTGTTTGTAAGCATATCAACATGCGAAAAATATAATCTTGTATATACTCTCTTTTAAATCATTCTTATTAATTACAATATATATAT
The DNA here is from genome assembly GCA_030565715.1 of Hanseniaspora singularis (nom. inval.). Classification (NCBI taxonomy): domain Eukaryota; kingdom Fungi; phylum Ascomycota; class Saccharomycetes; order Saccharomycodales; family Saccharomycodaceae; genus Hanseniaspora; species Hanseniaspora singularis (nom. inval.). Next base: position 190,169 of record JAJMDG010000111.1, on the reverse strand, counting down.
ACTATTATTTATTTTCTTTAATCAAAAGAATATTGTCGCCCTTTAAAAGAACTTTTCCTAGGCTTTCATTAGCTTCTTTACCACTAAGATTTTTAAAGACTTTTATTGTGTCTTCAATAACCAAGTTCATATGTTCATCAAGTCCTATAATATTACCTATTAGATAGTAATTTTTAAATTTGTGATTATCTGAGAATTCTATAGAAACACGTTGCTTTTTGGATATTAATGTGTCTAGTTTAGCTAGTGGTAAAGAAGATTTAAATTCTAAATTATGTGTAGTCATGATAATAACACAATAAGCAATAAAATTCAATTTTTTTTGGTTTTTATAAAATGATTTATAAGTTTATAACAGTAAGTAATTTTGTGCTTTATGTATTTGTATCAGATTGAAATTCTTTAAAAGTGTGAGATTCTTCAAATGAATAATCTAATAGAACAAGCAAAAAATTGCTTTTTTTGTTTGCGGACTTAAAAATATATTTTATAATAAACATGTTTTTAATGTTTGTGCACTTGAATTTTTTTAAAGCTAATAAGTCAAATTCTCAATTAAATACAAACTATTTCACACACCAATTACTATAGTTGCTAAGTACAATATATACATAAAAGAGTGTTTTTATATCATAATGTCCTTTTCTACAGATGAAGTTGTTTTCAATATAAAACAATTGTATGATAATAATAGAAACAAAAGCATTGATGAACTTAATATTTATTTAAATAAATTTCAAAAATCGTCTGAAGCATGGCAAATTTGTTTAGACTATTTGCTTTTGAATAAGTATGATACTGGTGATATAAGTGTAATTTTGTTTCTTAGTCAGACTTTAAGACATAAATGCAAATATGATATGCTACAGTTTAAAATTTATTTAAACACTGACATCAATGATAAGCTTTATAACAATATTCTTTTGATAATTTCAAAATATTCACAACAGTCAATAATAATTGACAGTGTTAAAACACAACTCATTATTTCATTAATATATTCAATGAAGTGTATTAAAAATAATAATGTTATATTAAGTGAAACGATCGCACATTTAGAAAAGATAGACAATCAAGATAACAACATTGGCAAAAATTATTTTTTGCTATTATTTTTAAAAGTTTTACCTGAAGAACATATATACTTAAACTTTATTGATATTGATGATGATTGTGATAACGAAGATTTTAATGCATTATCATTAGAGAATATCAGATATCCTGTTATGTATTACATTGTACAACTAATTCAATCCAATGATACAAAGATTAATAAATCTGTTCTTTGTATTTTAAAAAACTGGGTCTTAGAGTTTACACTAGATGAGCTAATCCAAGTTTCCGATAATTTAATAATAAATTTTATTTTATCACAGATATATGATTATGATTCCAATGAAACAGATTCAGTTTTAGAACCAGCATTAGAAGTTTTATCGATAATAGTTATAGAATCAAAAGAATTGGCTCAATCAGATAATTATAATGTTATATTAGAATTGATTCAGTCAATTTATTCCATATATGATAAAGTTTTAGAACCTTTAATATTAGAATACCCTGATACAGAAGATCTATACTTATTCGAAAGTATTATTAAGTTTATAGTTGATTGTTGTGAATCCTGGGAACTTTTAATTATTAAACAACCTATATCATTTGAAAAATTATTGAAAATTGCTATTGAACTTACATTTCCAAGCACAGGAAAAATAATTAATTACCATGAATTAGATTTTAGAGGATATTTTTTTAAATTCTGGTGTGAATTGCAAACTTCTTCATTTATGAAAAGATTTGAACATACACGGCCCATTTTAGAACCGATATATTTGCAGTTATATGAAAGATCGTTTTTTGTATTATGTTATCCCTTAGATACATTTGAAGATATATCTGATAAAGACATTTTTTTAGATTATAGATATCATATCTCTGATTTTTTGAAATCCATATTTAAAGTTTTAACAGCAAATAAATTTTTGAACATTTCTTTAAATAAATTATTAGTTTCAAATCAACCTTGGCAATATTATGAGAGTATAGTTTTTATTTTGAAAAAGGTTTGTATTGAGATACCCTCATATGAGACTAAGTATATGCCCGAAATTGTTAATTTTATTTGTAAGCCAGAATCATTAAGTCAAATTAACCTTACATATTTGAATGCCATTAATTTATTATTAGCTTACTTATCTGAATGGACTAATAAAAATTATGCTAAATCATTAGAAACACAATTAACATTTTTATTTAGACAATTGGATATGAAAGATTTGTTATTAAATGACAGTGAAGTTTTAATATCTGCATCGAATGCGTTTATGAATGTTTGTATTGACTGTGGTGAAAAGCTAACACCCTTTATAGAACAGTTGATATTGTTTTATGTTAATATTGAAGAATTATTGGCAAACAATTCAGTTGTGCTAGATAATACTGCAAATGATTTACAATCTAAAAAAGATTTATCATTAGGGATATCTTCAGTAATTTGTTATATTAAAGATGACTTTCAGTATGTTGCTGTTTTGCAACAATTTTTGCAAAAAAAAGTTGATGATATTTTAACTTACGATTCTAAAGATGATATTAAAAATTTATCTGTTTCTTTAAATATTTTAGAGTCAATTTTTTCTGAAATAAATCCAAGAGATGAGTCTATGATATACAGGGATTATCTATCAGATCCAAATACTAAAATTGTTGAAAATATTTACTTCAACGTTTTAAAACCTATTTTTATAAATCGATTACATTCACAAATAATTATTGAAGATATTTGCCACATCATTACTGAATGGATTTTACATCTTCATTATTTTATTGAGCCTATATTGAATGATATTTTTGATTTGATTTTTACAAGTTTCAAAATTCAAAAATACAGCATTTTTTTGGCTGTTTCCGCCAAAATTATGGATATTTATTCAGTTGATGATGACAAGATATACCCTAAGTTTTTAATTGAGAAATACTTACCTTTAGTTTATCAGTTCATAATTAAGCAACATGAATCTTTTCAAAATTTTTACATTCAAGAAAATTTAATAAATGCAAGCAATGTTGAACTTATGAAAATAGGTGATTTAGTGAACGATTATACGTTGTTCATAAATGATACATTAATTTATTTCCCTGTTCAGTTTTTTGGTGAGTATGAATTGTCGAAATTAGTTATGCAGTTTTTATTGAATATTAATAGAATACCTGACTATTCAATAAGTGCTCTTTCTTTAAGAACGTTAGATGATTTCTTATCCTGGGGATTAAATTCACCACCGATTTCATGTGATAAGTTTTCTGTAACACCTAAAATAGTTAAAACTTGCATTATGACTTTGATTAAACAGTTATATTTAGATATATTTAAAAGTTTGTTCTCTGTTCTTTTATTGAGCGATAATAGTAGTGATAAATTTGATGATAATAATGAAGTCAACTATGATGGTGTAGAATGCTTTTGTAAATTTGTTGAAGTCATTCACAGCTTGGAAGAGATTGATTTTGTTATTGAAGACGGTATTAGCAATATATTATCATTAATGGATGGTGCAATCATGAATGAATTAGAGGTAAAAAAATTTGTTCATGGATGCTATATTGCAGGTAAATATAAAGATTACAGAAAACTATCAAGAACTTTAAATAACTTTTGTAATTGGTATAAAAGCAAATACAATGTAAACGCATAAGCTCATATGGGAATAAATTTATACATATATTTATTTGAGTTTTATTTTAAGAAGATAAATATATACATACATACATAAATAATGTTTATTTTTATATATTAGTTTCATTACTATACATCTTGGTGTGTTAATTTTTGTAATACTTCAGGATAAGCATTAAAAATTTTGTCAAAACTTTCTCTGTAAGAATGCATGTAAACCTCAGGATCATTAGCTAAACAAATAAAAAATGTTGCTGTTCCTGATCTAATAGTTTCATTTACAATATTAATAATTTGAATAGTTATAACAAAAGAGAATGCCATTAATGGTGCTGTATAATCGCCACTAGTATTGTAAGATGGTTTAGTGAATCTTAAATATAAATAGAAAAATAAGCTTGTCACATAAGCAGTAAATACTGCATAGAATCCAATAGCAACGTTAATTAAATTGTCATTAATTAAAGCATCCATTCCCTTTTTTCTAAACATATTATATGCTTCTTTTGCAGATCTAAGGTAAGGTTTACCATATATAGCAATAAATGAATAAGCATAATGATTAAAATATTGAGCTATCCAGTTTATGAACATTAAAAGTAGTTCACAAATCCACAAACCTAATTGACCAAGATCACTGTTTTGAGCAACGGTGCTTCTAAGCAAATTAATAAACGCTTTTAGTGTTTCTATTAAAGCTACTATTAGTGATCCAAAACATATACTTCCCAAACAGTAAGTGACTGCTCTTTTAAATGATCCCCAGATTGGATTTTTTGGAGGGCCTTGGTCACTTTTTGCCATATAATACCAACACCCATAAACACCTGATACAGATACATGTATGATGTTTTTAATAACCTCAGATATATAGTATCCACAGAAAAAGACTGCAACTAACATACCAATCAATTTGCTATATGAGCAACCACCAGAAGAAGAATCGCAAATTTTGTTATTATTGTTTTTTGGGTCATATTTCATATATGTTGCAGAAATGACTAAAGAAAACCAAATAGAAAAACCAGTAACAAAAACAGTTCCAAGTGAAGAAATGATTAAAACTTTAGGATACCATTTAATTACGTTCATTACAATTGTTAAAATTTCAACTGAAAGAGGAATTCTAGATCTTATTGTCCAATAACACCAAGCAGATAATAATGTAAAAGCTAAAAATACAATACCTGCAGACCAATATCTTAATGCCAAATACATAATAGCTGTTGCTAATCCAAATAAAATATTAAAAAATATTCCACAAACTAAAAAAACTCTAGGATATGCTTTACAAAGAATGAATCCAATAACTGTAAAAAAAACAGCTATAACACTAGAAAAAATTAAGCCTATAGCCGCATTTGAGTTTAGAGTAGTAGATGTTTCATTATATATTTCTCCAGTTCCATAATAGCTAGTATGATTATGCCAATATTTGAACACAATTACTGTTATAGCGACAAACCCTATTATTGTTAGAATGAAAAGAATGATAAATGGCCAATCATTCCAATGATTTTTTTTTTCTTGGGGAAATAATTCTTCTATGCTTGTCTCATTAATAGGCGCACCTTCTCCTTTATTGTTTAAGTCATACTGAGGCTCTTGAGAAAAATTGTAATGATTGTCATATTGAGGCTCTTGATTGTAATTGTATTGATTTGTATATTGTTGTCCTTGTTTTTCTTCAAAATTATTCATTTTCAGTTAAATATAATTTATTGAATTGTTTTTGGTGTTTTGAAGTTTTCTAAACATTATCAAAGATATAAGTGAAATTAATTGTAATTTTTAATTAGAAAGCGAATATGCATTTACCTATATATATATTAAAAAAAAATTAATTCCCTTAATTTAATTTATGTTTTTTTTTTAAAAAATGAAGATTCTCACAATAAAAAATATTTTAAAATTCAATTTTTTGCAAATCCTTATGTTATCTTATAATATATCATTATAGTAGTAAAATGTGTTCCCTTTAAAATGATCATTTAATACACTCCCATTTTTTACTAATTCTGAAATTCCAAGTTTTAAAATTAGTATATCATCTTTGGCATTAAGATCATTAACAATAGTGCTTGAATCTATATCTTTACTCGTGTTAAGTTTTTTTGCTAAGTATTCTAATATTACATTTTTATAGTAATTCATTTCATCAGTCTTAATAAAAAAATCTACACCATTTAGAGTATGAACAGTATATTTTAAAAGTTTTTTTAGAATTTTATGGAATTCTTTTATTGATATAAATCCCACATGTTTCCTAGAATAATTATACGCAGTAAATAGATCATTTACTTTTATTGATTTAGTATTCCTATTCATAAGGAATATATCAATGTCCTTAGCTAAATCATTAATGAACCAGTCATTTTTTAAAGATAATTCTATATCTTTATCAATTCTTTTTACTGTTATTTTATTGTTCATGCCGGTTCTATTATCATCCGACATTTCTCCAACATCTACAAAAAATCTTTTAATTTCATCAGAAAGTTCTAAAAATGACATTATACTATTTAATGACGTATTTGTTAATATCTCTAATTCAGTGACATTTGATTCTTTAACACTGATAAGTGTTTTAATACCTTGGTGATTCATTATAAATTCATTTTTAATAAATTGTTTTTCATCATCATGATCATTTTTATTAAAATCCCACCTTTCACTTCTAACGGTTTTTAAGAGTTTTTTTGTTATATTTTCTCCTGATGTATTCATTTTTGAGAAATTTGTGGTAATTTTATTATTATCTACACAATCATTAAGATCATTAAATAAATTTCTTGCATCACTTAATTGTTCATTATAGTATATACTTAGTTCATCACTAGATGTTGTATTATTATTAGCCTCATTATTAATAACTAAACTTCCGATTACTGTCAATGAAACATTATTGTATAATAGGGGAAATAAACACATTTGACAGTTGGTCTTATTTTCATAGTTTTTAAATGTGCATTTTTGACATTCTAATATATCATGGTTTGAGTTTTCATAATCCTTAACATAACTATAATTTATTAACAAATTACTATGCATTGTATCAAATCCACACAATGCACATCTATAAGTATACAGTTCCGCCTCATCTTCACAAGATACTTTATTGTATTCAAAACAGATAGGGCATTCCCATTTATGTATTATATTTATTTTTTGTTTATTATTTTGTGTGTAAGTATTAATCATTATTATGATTTTTTTATTAAAGGCTTGGTTTTTCCATAATTTATCTTTTTGGTGAACTTCCTCAAAACTGTTAATATTTGCGTATTCAATATAAAAACCCTCATTGATATCTTCAAATTTCATAATTAATCTTTGGTTTGTTAAATACAACCTTCCATAAAGTCTATTAAAATTTTTATTATTATCGTATATCTTTTGATTATTTATTGATATTGCTATTTGATTATAAGTCGCTATATGCTCTTCATCAGGTTTTAATAAAGTGGAAAGTGAATCTAAGACATCTTCATTATGAATAATTTTAGGAAGCTTGTAAAATAACATTGTATTATACTGAGTTTCAATTAGATTTTACAATTATCCTTATTATTATAATAGGTTTCGCTTAATCTCAGTGTTGTTAGTTTTTTCATGAGTTATGTATAATCTATATATTTTCATTTTTAATAGTCATTCATTTTTTAACTCAAAATTTATGTTCATGTAAGCATAATTATAGGAGTACACCTATTATGCTATACGGATTATTTTAGTAAAATATTATTTAAAAAAAAAAAAAAAATAATATTAAGTTAAAAATTATATAATATTTACAGAAAGAAAAGAAATCAAGTTTAAGTAGATATTCAAGTTCCTTTAATAGCTTTATTTCCAATCTCGTTTTAAATTTCATTAATTAATTTATTCAATTTAAATTTGATTTATAATTTTATCTATATCTTCAATCAAAGTTTGATTATTTTTATTTTTTAGTTGTTTAGAATGTTCATTTTTATACTTTTCATAAACCTTCTTACTAATAAATGGTTGAGCTAATGGCTCTAAAGGACCAGAGCATCCATCAAATATATTTTCAGGCAATGGTTTAATAGCATCAGACCCAATTTGTTCGTAAATGTTACTATTGTGCTTGTCTAATTCAATAGCGACTTCTTTTTGCAAAATATCATCTTTGATATCATCATTAATCTTGGTTGGCCAAATAAATGGCTTTTCCATTTCCACAATCATAATCTTATGCTGTCTTGTCAACCATCTTCCTGATTTATCAGTTTCTTGCATGAACTTTTTTCTAGTTAAAGAAGCTGAAACATTAAATACTCTCAATCCATAAATATGATACAAATAATCTCTTAAGTCTAACTTGTTAAAATATTTTGGAACTCTGAATCTTGCAAAATAAGGACTTAATTTTGGAATTGGTGGTAATAGAGTGATAGATGCATCTGGTAAATAAACGTTGGTACCACCAACAGCAAAGTGTGGCTCATCATTTTCAATAGCTAATCTTACTTTTTCATTGTAGTGTAAAGTATTTTCAGAAGGTTCATTAATTTTTCCATGAGCTTCTAAGTAACTATTAAAATTTTGTGGTTTAATAAAGCCTTTATATAGAAGCTTTCTATATATAATTGCTTCTCTTCTAGTCAAAGCTCTTCTTTGTTTGACTTCATTTATTTCATCAATAGTTGAATTTAATGTAATTTCATAAGAGTTTCCCATTTTGGTAGCTAAAGACCCTGGAATTTTTAAACCATTTGTATCAGCTGTAAACCTTGGTATATATGCCAATGATACTCTTTTTTTTAAAAGATTTGAAATAGAAAAATTTCTAATTGTATTTTTAGAAAACATTATTTAAATTATTCTTTATAGTTTGTATAATAATATATAATTAATCAAAATGACAATAATTTAAACCAATATTTTAATAATTAAATAGATGTGGTTTGGTTTATTTATATAAATTAAATTTGATTTAAGATTTAGAATTTTTTTAATATCAACGATATGTTGGATGTATGTGAAAATGTATAAAAATTTTCAACGAAACAATTCAAAAAAAATTTTAAATACTTGATCACGAGCATAATTATTTCCGATATAGAAAAACAAAAAAATTTTTTAGAGTAAAACCTTTGTTATTTTTCGTCGAAAAAACTATTCATTTTTTTAAATAGTTGACACTAAACAAACTTTAACTTATATACATTTCAAAATAGGAGAATTTTTTAAATAAAAATTAACTATACTAAAATAAAATATATTGAAATTATTTTATTAAAGTTAAACCAAGGTCAGTATTATTAAGATTATCAACTTTATTTTTACATTATAATAATTTTTAAGTAAAGAATCTTTTTCAAATTCTTTGAAATATAAAATTAACAATTTATCCTATAACATTATACAATATATTTAAAATTGAACTTTTCAAATAAACAAAATATTTTGGAATAATTAATCTTATAAATATAACAAGTTACTATTAAGATTTGAGTATACAAAACCCGGATATCAATTTTAATTGAGTTAGAAACCAGAATATTCATAATTTACTAACTTATATAAATTATAAGTGAATTTTGTTTATTTTTTTTGCAATTGAATTTTAATAAGTGAATTAAACAAAAAATAAAAAAAAAAATTGTTATAATGTCTACAGCAATATATGAAAATTTGAATAATTTAGATTATGCACAAATAAGTTCAAAAGAGAACTATTATGAAAATTATGATAATGAGGATGATGAATATGGATTTGAAGAAGATGAAATATCTTCCGAAGACTCTTGGGTTGTAATTTCTTCGTTTTTTAGAGAAAGAGGATTAGTTTCTCAACAATTAGATTCATTTAATCAATTCATTCAAACTACATTAGAAGATTTAATTACTGAAGATACATCCTTAATTTTAGAACAACCAGCTCAACACACTTCACCTGAAGATAATATTTCAAGAAAGTATGAAATTTTATTTGGAAAGACTTTTTTGGGTAAACCTTCTATGACAGAATCAGATGGTGTCACTCATGCCTTGACACCTCAAGAAGCTAGGTTGAGAAATTTAACATATAGTGCATCTTTACTTGTCGCTTTAAAAATGAATACTTATGAAGCTGAAGATGTTCCTGGTAAAGAATTAGAGTATAATTTAGTTGAATCAGAAGAAGTCATGGATGATGGTGGTGATGTCAGAAAGACATTACTTGGAAGAATTCCAATTATGTTAAGATCTAAATTTTGTATTTTAGCAGATCAATCTGAAAGTGATATGTATAAAATGAAGGAATGTCCTTTTGATATGGGTGGTTATTTTATTATTAATGGTTCTGAGAAAGTTCTTATTGCTCAAGAAAGAAGTGCAGGTAATATTGTTCAAGTTTTCAGAAAATCTGCACCATCTCCTATTTCACACATTGCTGAGATTAAGTCTGTTATTGAAAGAGGTTCAAGATTTATATCGAATGTTCAAGTTAAATTGTACGGAAGAGAAGAATCTTCTAATAGAACAATAAAAGCGGTAATTCCATACATCAAACAAGATATTCCTATTGTTATTATTTTTAGAGCCCTTGGTATTGTGCCTGATGGTGAAATTTTGCAACATATTTGCTATGATCCTAATGATTGGCAAATGCTTGAAATGCTAAAACCTTGTGTTGAAGAAGGTTTTGTAATTCAAGATAGAGAAACAGCTTTAGATTTTATTGGTAGAAGAGGTGCCGCTTTGGGTATTAAAAAGGAAAAAAGAATCCAGTATGTAAAGGACATTTTACAAAAAGAATTTATTCCACATATTACTAGAAAGGAAGGGTTTGAGAATAGAAAAGCCTTCTTTTTAGGTTACATGGTAAATAGATTATTATTATGTGCATTAGATAGAAAAGATCAAGATGATAGGGATCATTTTGGTAAAAAGAGATTGGATTTAGGTGGTCCATTGCTAGCACAGTTATTTAGAACTTTGTTCAAAAAAGTTACTAGAGATATTTTTAGAGTTATGCAAAGGTCAGTTGAAGATGGAAAAGATTTTATCTTGAAAACCGCCATCAAACATCAAACAATTACTGCAGGTTTAAAATATGCATTAGCTACTGGTAATTGGGGTGAACAAAAGAAAGCTATGTCCTCTAGAGCAGGTGTTTCTCAAGTTTTAAATAGATATACTTATTCTTCTACTTTATCTCATTTAAGAAGAACTAATACACCTATAGGTAGAGATGGTAAATTAGCTAAACCTAGACAGTTACATAATACACATTGGGGGTTGGTTTGCCCTGCTGAAACACCTGAAGGTCAAGCATGTGGTTTAGTTAAGAATTTGTCATTAATGTCTGGTATTTCTGTTGGTTCTGATCCTGAACCAATTATTGCATATCTGAAAGAGTTTGGTCTAGAACCTTTAGAAGATTATGTTCCATACAAATTACCAGATGTTTCAAGAGTGTTTGTCAATGGTGTTTGGCATGGTATTCATAGAAACCCTGAAAGATTAGTTAATGATTTCATTAATTTGAGAAGATCTGGTGTTTTGTCATCAGAAATTGCTATTGTAAGAGATATTAGAGAAAAAGAAATTAGATTTTTAACTGATGCTGGTAGAGTTTATAGACCATTGTATATTGTTGATACTAATTCTGAAACTGGAAATAAAGAGCTTGTAATCAGAAAAAGACATATTTTAAAGCTTGTACAAGCTCAATCATCTGAATATACTGTTGATGATATGTCTGATGATGAAGATAATATTGCTTCTGATGATGATAATGATGGGCAACCTTGGAGTTGGTCTACTTTAATTAATAAAGGTATGGTTGAGTATTTAGATGCAGAAGAAGAAGAAACTATTTTAATTGCAATGCAGCAAGATGATCTTAGAGTAGATGATGATGAATTTTTTGATCAAGGTACAGCAGCTGATATTGAAATGAATGATGATAAACATTTGATAGAGGAAGTTGGTGAAGCAACAGCAAGAATAGCCATAGAAAATAGATTAAAGAAAAAACAACATTCTAATACATTTACACATTGTGAAATTCATCCTTCTATGATCCTTGGTGTTGCTGCATCTATTATTCCTTTCCCTGATCACAATCAATCTCCTAGAAACACATATCAATCTGCAATGGGTAAACAAGCAATGGGTGTATTTTTAACAAATTATAATTTTAGAATGGATACAATGGCGAATATTTTGTATTATCCACAAAAACCATTAGGTACAACTAGAGCCATGGAACATTTAAAGTTTAGAGATTTACCTGCTGGTCAAAATGCTATTGTTGCTATTGCATGTTATTCAGGTTACAATCAAGAAGATTCTATGATTATGAATCAATCATCTATCGACAGAGGTTTATTTAGATCTTTATTCTTTAGAGCTTATATGGATCAAGAAAAAAAAGTTGGTATGACAGTATCTGAAACTTTTGAGAAACCTACTAGATCTGATACTTTAAGAATGAAACACGGTACATACGATAAGTTGGATGATGATGGTTTAATTGCTCCTGGTGTTAGAGTTTCTGGTGATGATGTCATTATTGGGAAAACTACTCCTATTAAACCTGACAATGAAGAATTAGGATTAAGAACGGCTTTCCATACTAAACGTGATGCTTCTACACCTTTAAGATCTACTGAATCAGGTATTATTGATCAGGTTTTAATTACAACAAATGAAGAAGGATTGAGATTTGTAAAAGTTAGAGTTAGAACAACAAAAGTTCCACAAATTGGTGATAAATTTGCTTCTAGACATGGTCAAAAGGGTACTATTGGTATCACTTACAGAAGAGAAGATATGCCGTTTACAGCTGAAGGTATTGTTCCAGATTTAATTATCAATCCGCATGCTATTCCATCTAGAATGACTGTTGCACATTTAATCGAATGTTTATTATCAAAAGTTGCTGCGATCAATGGTCAGGAAGGTGATGCATCACCATTTGTTGATGTTACTGTTGACAGTATTTCCGATTTATTAAGACAAGCAGGTTATCAATCTAGAGGATTTGAAGTTATGTATAATGGTCACACTGGTAAAAAATTGATGGCTCAAATATTTTTTGGACCTACATATTATCAAAGATTGAGACATATGGTAGATGATAAGATTCATGCAAGAGCTAGAGGGCCAGTCCAAGTTTTGACTAGACAACCTGTTGAAGGTAGATCAAGAGATGGTGGGTTAAGATTTGGTGAAATGGAAAGAGATTGTATGATTGCTCATGGTGTAGCAGCTTTCTTAAAAGAAAGATTAATGGAAGCTTCCGATTCATTCCGTGTTCATATATGTGGTATTTGTGGTTTGATGTCTGTTATTGCAAAATTAAAACATAATCAATATGAATGTAGAGGTTGTAAAAATAAAATTGATATTTATCAAGTTTATATTCCGTATGCAGCTAAGCTTTTATTCCAAGAATTAATGGCCATGAACATTGCTCCTAGAATGTATACTGAACGTGGAAGTGATTATTAAAACTACTATATATATGTATTTTAAAACTAATACATATTTAAAAAAAAACAAGTGCTTTTAAATTTAAAAGTTTTCTATCTATTACATCTTCATATTTATTTATTAGATTATTATATATAATAGATGTACTACATTACAAAAAAATAGTGATTAAAAAAATATAACATTTTGTAAAGAGCCATAATTTAAAATTAAATAACATTATATGTTAAATTTTGTTTTAAAAAGATATATACAAGATATAGGTAATTAAATTATTAGAAATATTATAATTTCCTTGTATAAACAAATTATTGTTAATGACAGCTATTATTTATTTTATAACTTTAAGTTTTTCATTAATTCAGGTAATTTGCCAAATTGTTTTCTAGCTTTAATGATTTTTTCATTAATTTTATCAGATTTAATTCTTTCTTCTATGACTTTATTTTGTTCACTTGCATGTGCTATAATATTACCTGCATAAGGATATTCATCTCCATCAAATACAAAAAGTCTACTAGCTCTATCTTTTTTACTTTTATTTTTAGGTAGCATTCTATAAATAGATCTATACATAGCCCATTTTGGACCTTTTTCAAATAATTTTTCTTTTAATGATTTTACTTTTAATCTTCCAGGATAGAGAGAAGGTCTGTAATAAAACTTACCATTTAATTGAGAAGGTAAGAAGTCTAGATAGTTACAATTAATTATAACAACATAGTCACCGACATCGGCTGAAGTGTGATAGACAGGTTTCTGTTTACCCATAAGTCTATTAACTACGTCCTGTGAAATTCTACCCATGGTTCTTTGATCTTTTTTACAATCAATTAAATGCCATACTCTAGCATTAGTTAAGGCTGTGTGACCAATTTTTTGTGACATTTGTTTTGCAAGCTTATTTATTAGAGTCTATGGTTTATTTCAGTATTAGTTATAAAATATTTATTATTTTAAAAATGGTTAATCATGAAGATAAAATAATAAAACATTGATTTTTAATATTATTAAGAGAATTCATGCTATATTGAAAATTTTTTTAAAATTTTTTTAATAATAAATTTTCTTTTTTATATTAAATATACAGAAATAGTATTTATTATGTCCGGGAATCACATGACATATTATAACATACATTTATTTGTTGTTAATTTTAAAAGTAACCAAAGATATATTGAAAATTTTTTTTAACATTTATTTATAAAATATTCGGCCTATTACTATTTTGTATTTTTGTTTAAATTATATTTGAAATGACATTACTTGTTTATTAATTCATAAACATAAACAGGTTGTTTACTTGACATAATTATTATAATTAACATCATTAACCACAAATATTTAAGTTGATATATTTATATTTAACACATCTTTATTTGATTCTCTTGGTTTTATTATAGATAGTATTATTTAAAGAAGTATCATTACATCTATTGAATACAGTCACTGTTATAAGAAAAAATATTGAAATTATTAGCACATTTATAGATATCTAAATTAATTTTTGAATAATTTTACAGGTTATTACATTTGAAATATATTACATAACAATAGTTTAAGCAATGTTTTTTTTTAAAGATCTTTCACTTAAGATAACTCTACACCCTTCATATTTTGGCCCTAATATGAAGCAATATTTGAAAACAAAGTTGTTACAAGATGTTGAAGGAACATGTACAGGTAAATTCGGATATATCTTATGTGTTGTTGATTGTAATAACATTGAAATTGACAGAGGAACTATTCTTCCTAACTCAGGTAATGCTGAGTTTACAATGAAATATAGAGCAATTGTTTGGAAGCCTTTTAAAGGTGAGGTAGTTGACGGTATTGTAACTTCATGCACTGAATTAGGTTTTGAAGTAAATGTAGGACCTTTAACCGTATTTATTTCTAAATATTTAATGCCTGAAGATTTGTTTTTTAACAGTGCCTCAAATCCACCATCATACCAATCTTCTGAACAGATTATTAGCAAAGGCTCAAGAATAAGATTAAAAATTGTAGGTACTAAAAGTGGTGTCAATTCTATACATGCTATAGGTTCTATCAAAGAAGATTATCTAGGTGTAATTTAAAGTCATTGTATTTTATATATATTTTTAAATATCAAAGTTTAATTTTTAATTTATTCATTTGAATAAACAGACTTTAAAATGTTATAAGTGTTTGTTATATAATAAGAGACAATATTATGTATGTTTTATATTAATTATCCTACATATCATTCTTAAATATTTATAAAAATAAAAATTAAGAAATCCACATAAAATTTTGGAGGTTGTATTATAAGCTATTATATTTTTTATAGTTTGTCTTTTTTCCTTCTTAAAATAGACATATTATATGCTTTCTGTTTGAAAATTTAGTTTTTTAAAGTTAGATATCAATTCTTCTTCAATGTTGTTATCAGATTTTAATGTTGATGATGGTGTTAGATTGATATTAGAACTGTTTTCTGAATTACTATCTTCATTTGAATACACAGTATCTATAGAACGTCTACCATTTGTATCTATAGAGCATCTACCATTTGTATCTAAATCAGAAGCACTAACAAAAGAGCGCATTTTATTTGTATTTGTATTTTTAAAAAAATTTAAAAGATAATTTTTATTATTCTCTTTACTAACTTTATTTTTTAAAAATGATAATCTTAATTCTTTCATTATTTCTTCCACACTGTATTTAGAGTCAAATTGACATGGTTCAAATTCAGATCTTTTTTTTAATTCATAATAAACACAACCTATATCGTCTTCTTTCATTCTTCCTAAAAATAGTTTTGATTGAATAGATTGAGCAACAATACATGCTCTACCAAAATAGAATGTTTTTGTATCTTTGTTTTTTATTACAACATTATGCCAAGGTGTAGGAATATGTAAAAAATCATCATAATTTGGATATGATAAATCATTAAATGATTTTATAACTCTACATTTTTGTGGTGATACAATCTGTATACCAAATTTCGGACCTGAATTTATATGTGCATGAATTGATAATCTCATATAATGCGGAAAACATAAATCAACTAGGTTTGAATAGGCATCATTTCTTTTAATCATTTCAAAGGCTATTTTTGATGCTAGTTTTTTTTGTTGTTTTCTAGACATATCATCTATGAAATTCAGTGTTTTAACATCTTCTTCCATAAATTTGGTAAATCCTCTATACAAAAGCAGCCTTGGATGATTATGAATTTTAATTTGTTCACTTAATCTTCCATTGTCTGTATCACAGGCAGCCATCATTATCTTCCTACAAATCTCACTTTCTTTTTGAATTTTACTTTTAGTATGATGTTCTAAAATAAAATCATTTAGCCATTTTTCTTCAAATAGTTTTCCAGATTTTTCACTATAAAAAACATCTTTTAGTCCAAAAAATCCTATACAATCATCCATAGTACCTGGCTCTAACTCATCATACTTCTTTTTAATTTGCAGGTACATACTATGTAAATTTGATGTAAAATTATCAACAACATGATCATCAGCACCAATGCAATCAGAAAAAACATGACCATCTGAAACAATCCATATCTTAAAACCTGGTGGATAACAATCAGATTTTACATTTTTACAAAACTCTATTAATCTTTCTAATGCCATGCGCTCGCCCAAATCTGGTTCTGTACCTGATACTTTTTCTAAATTTGTGGATTTACAAGGAAATGCTGGTAAAATCGCTTGTATTGGTAGCATACGTTCTGTAAAATATTTCAATTTTTCCATAAACAAATATTTTCCTTCACTTTCCCATAAATCATCTTTTACATGATTTTTTAATTGATCGTTAAAATAATCTGCTACAATTTTATGATAGTTATTTATACCATAGGTTTCAATAGAAATGCTTTGTAATGATATATCAGATTGCAAATACTCTAGTTTTGAAACTTCTAATAAATGATATAGAAACCAATTTGAAAATTTTAAGTTTCCAATATTATCATTTTCTACTGTTGCAATCAATCCTCTAACTTGTGTTTCTGTTTCTTTAATAATCTCTAATACCAATACATCGATTTTAGGTGATAAATTAGTGTATTTTGAAACATAGGATCCAGGTATTCTATGTGCTTTAATCTTAGAATTTAATAAAGAAAACTCATTTGAATTAATTTTAGTTGAGAATGGAACAAATGCTGTTTTATAATATTCATTAAAATTTTTTCCAAATGTGGATGATTGCTTGTCAATAAATGATAACAATTCATAATCTTCATTAGTGCTATGTAAACCACCAACTGTTTTAGTATATATACACATAATCCTTTCATAGCATGATAAATTGCTAGAGTTTGAATGCTTAATATCATAATCATTCCCTATTTTTTGTGAATTTTGTATATGATTTTCTTGTAAAATCTCTGTTGATGAGTTTAACTTAATATTAGTGATATTACTTTTTTCTAACATTTTGAAATTAAAAAAAAAAGTTGTTTGTTATATTAGATTATTTTATGTCTCTACTTTTTATTTATTTTTTATATTATGATTAAATTTCTAACCCTGGTTGTATCTGAAGTAATAATAATAAAAGTTTATTAGAATATCTAATTAAAATAATAAATAAATAAAAGAATTTAGTCTAATAAATAAATAAAAGTAGACGTGTTTGTTTATTTATATATTGCAAAAATATTAATTAATCTTTATCATTTATTAAAGTTAATATTAAAAATAAATTAAGATCACAAAATCATTAATATTAATAAAATGTGTATATTTAAAAAAATTGTTTCCGGTTACACTTATGTAATGATTAAACTATAAAAAAATTAAATTTATTATAATCAGATGAAAAAATTAGCTCCGTTATATTTTAAACTCATCTAAGAATTAGAAGAGTTTTAATTTAAAATTTGAAAACTCAATATGTTTAAACATAAATATTTTCATATTAAAAAACTTTTTCTAGTAATTTTCCTAATAACATTACCGAAACAGTAGTTAATAAATATACGGAAAAGTCTTTAAAGTAATGTTTATTTTTTTCTTCTCTATCAATATTATTAAAACATTCATGGAAATGATTCCAAAAAATATCAAAGTTCATATCATATAGAACTAAACATTTTTTTTGTTTGTAATTAATTAAATTATTTTGGTCAATATTTTTTTCAAGCTTTACATCTTCCATGTCTATAATATGAGTTTCGCCTAAATTGTCACCTTCAGTTTTTACAACAAAATCAAATTCTTTGAATTTCCATCCCATATCTTCATTAAAGAGATATTCAAAAATTGGCATAATAGTTAAAACATCATGCATAGGAGGACCATTATCAAAAATATGATTGTGGTTATCTTTTGAAGATGTATAAAGTTTAGAAAATTGATTTAACAAGTTTGAAAATGAGTTTTTTAATGAACTAATATTTTCATGGCCATGTTGTGGTTTATTAAAAATATTCATTTGTTCCTTTGTAAGAATTGCCTTATGTGTAACATTTAAAGGAAATATAATAGTTTTGTTTTTAATTTCAGGATCTTGAAACAAGCAATTTGCTGCGTTTGGATCAGAAAAAAAATTAAATTCTGCAGATTCAATATTATTAGAATTTCCACATTCATTTTCAAACGTTCCACCCATTACAATTAATTTATCTATAAAATGTTTTATACTTGGGTTTTCCATAATTATTTGTGCTAATAAAGTAAATGGACCAGTTGAAATAAATATTATTTTATTGTTTTTGTTATTTTTCTTAATTCTTTGAAATTTATTAAAAAGTAATTTACTTGTTAAGTTTCCTCTTATTAATTTTAGTTTAGGGCTATCAAGATCCTTGATATCACCCATTCCGTTTTGCCCATGAATAAAAACAGGAAATTCTATTTGATTATGTACATCATTATATAAAGGAAATTCTGCACCTTTATAAACATTAAGATTATAAGAAGTCATGTTTAAGACATTTATAATTGAAGTTAAGTTTTTAACTGTTTGATTGCGGTTGGTATTACCGAAACTAGCTGAAAGTCCTATAATTTCAACTTTAGATTGATTGTTTTTAAACAATTGTAATAGCATTACTAATAAAAAACAATCATCACTTCCTGGATCACAATCTATAAATATATGTAACTTTCCACAATTTTGATCTGATAAAGCTGCTGAATACAATGTTTCACTATTCAAAGTATATAATGACATCTTTATTGTTTTATTGAATGTTTAAGTTTATAAAAAATCTTATGATATGGGTTGTACATCAACATTATTACTATTCAGCAATAATATATTGAAAAATAAAAAATCTTGAAAGTATCAATAAATATTTTTTAAAAAAAAGGGTAACTAGTTAATAATTGAAAAGAGTATGTAATAAAAAATATATATATACATGTTTTTTTTTTTGATTATACATAAATATAAACTCCGTAAATTACTGACTCATACAATGACCAAAATAGATTACATTAATATCTGTATAAGATGATTATAGTAATTTACAAAAAATTTAGCGTATACACAAAATTTAAATAGATTATATATATTTAAAAGGTAGTACTGTTTTCTTTAGAGGCATCATATAGATCATTTCCTTGTATCTCAGCTTGTTTTTGATGGAAATGAATGTCATTGTTTTCCCAAGGATAAACAATCCAAGCATCTGGAATAGTTCTAGCTGCAATATATCTAATAGAATCATTTAACATTTCATTAGGTAAATCTGCTTTTTTTTCTTTAGTTTTGTTGTGCAAAACAAAAATACCAAAATCTGTTCTTAATTCAGGATGTTGATTTAAGTCAACATTTTTATTTTTAGCTTCTTCTTCACAATCCTTCTTTAATTCTTCTAATGCGTAATGTAATGTGGTTCTAGAATCATCAACTTCATCAACAATTAAAACTTTTTTACCTAATAATTCTAATTTACATTGCTCATAGTCTATCCATTGAATTCTATTAACTTTTGTTCCTAATTCTTCTTCATTTGAACCATTGGTATGTAAATCTTCATATAAAGATAATATAATAGCAAATATTCTTGTGGTTGGCTTACCTTGTTCCTTTATACAAGATCTCAACATTCTAGCTGGAATAAAACCACCACCACCAATACAAATAATGTAATCAGGATTAAATTCCTTTACCCTTTTAGATGCTTCTAAACATAGCAAATGTACATGGTTATAAGAAATATATTGTTTTTCAGTAGCAGACATAATTTAAATAATATTATAATTAATATAAGTATTTAATTTAATATGAAAGTGTTAAGTGCTTGGGAGTATCACATATTACTGATAGTCAATTAATTATTTAGAGTAAAATAAAAAAATTCAAATCCTAAAATTTAATATAGAAGTATAATTTATTTAAACCTATGTATATATACTTATTAAAAAAAAAGCTTTTGAATCATATTAAATTTATTATTATTTTTTTAAATTCAAAACTAGTGTATAAATATTTTTTTTAAAAAAAAGCAATTTTAAAATTAGCCAATACCACAAGTTTTTTCTCTCTTTTTAACTTTCTAAGAATCATAATGCAAACGTTTATTTAATATATACATTTTTGTTTTGTTTTTAAAAAAGAAGTTACAATCTTTATTTAAAAAATATATATATTATTATCTTAATTTTTTAAAAAAGAATTATTACTAATAAATCCAATGGAGTTTCCGATGAACAATTTATTTTTACTTAATTAGGAAATAATAAAAATTTATCGCAATATTAACATTTTTAAAATAGTTCTTAAAAAGAAGTTAAATATATATTATTCCATTTCTAAATCACTGACTTGATTAGTTTCTAAAGGTATCATATCTCTGTCAATATCAAAATCTTGATCATCTTCGTCATCTAATTCTATAATACTATCTTCTTTTTCGCTAAAATAATCCTCATCCTCATCCTCATCCTCCTCATTACCATCTAATTGTTCATCATATTCATACTCACTATCTATATATTCTTCACCATCAACTATTAAATAATCTTCATTTTCAAATTTACTAATTTCTTTTTCTTCAAACACATAACCTCTTATAAGCTGGCTTTCCACAATTGATCTTATTTTCTCCAATTTATCATAATATCCAGCTTTTTTGGAAATTATAAAATATAAATTTGATAATTGTGATTTCAATTGCATATGTTTAGTAAACTGAATTAAATAACTACCATGAATAGTCAAAGCAAAATACAACCACATATCAATACTGTTCATACTGTTATTACTGCTATTTGTATTAGATATAACTTTTTCTGTTAATCTTGTTAAAAAATCTGGTGCTTGTGTAGGTGGTAATTTCCAAAGAGTCATTTTAATAATTTGCGGATCCTTTGTATTTAAGACCTGATCTAACAACGTATGGTCGTTAGATTTTAAAGCTTGCCTCAAAATTGTAGTTAAGGTTCCTACAATTGTTGTTTTCTTGTTTGACATTTTTTTTTTTTGGTTTAGGGCATTAATTGTTTGTTTGTTTTTGGAACTAAAATTATTAGCCTCAGCTATATCTTCAAAAGATAAAGCAATGCCTTCGTCTTCATCTCCATTAATTTTTGATTTGTTTATTATTTCTGACACTTGTGCTTCTAATGAAGTAAAGTTATCACCTTGTGTAACATAATTATTTTTTTCTTTGTAAATCTTCATGGCAGCTTCATCAGATTGATTGATAAATTCCCCGACATGCTTGGATTCAGTGGAGGTTATATTAACTTTCTGTAATTTATAATGATCCTTTAAATCATAAGAATATTCAAATGATTCAGAAACTATATTGTCTGTTGTTTTTCTACTATCTTTATAAAACAAAGTTAAAAGCTTAGTATTATTGCTGTTAATGATAAGATCTAAAATTGGTAGATTCAATTTCATCTGTTCAAATTTAATTTGCAAATCAGACTTTTTAGATATTCTGTTTACTTTTTTTCTTTTTTTAGTTATAGACTTTGTATCATCTTTTACTTCAGTGAATGGACATTTGAAAATTTCTAAATTTCCTTGTTGTGTTAATGCAGTTATAACTGTTAGATTTTTATAATTTTTCAAAGAATTTTCATCTGTATTTTCAAATTTAAAATTAGTACTTTTAATATTTTCATTACATGATAATACCAACAATAGTCTACCGCCATCGTTTAAATTATAAAAATTAATAAATTTATCTTCACTAGAAAATGTATAAAATATAATATTATTATTATCGTTTATTATTTCAATGTTTTTAATATAACTTAAGTGACCTGGGAAAGTATTGATAATATTTTCAGTTTTAATATTAATATGCTTAATGGATTGAGTTGTAATTAAAAATTCATTTTCTTGTAAACATTTAATATTAGTAATAGTTTCATTATTACCATTAGAATTGTTAACGAATTGAGATAAATTTTTAAAGCTTTGAATTTCCGCAGTAAAAATGTCAAAGTTATATAAGTTATTTTCTTTGTCTAAAGCATATATTATATTCTTTTTATATTTGTTTAAACAAGATATTTCATACTTTGATAGTAAAATTGTATTAATTATTTTGGAGTCTAATATGGAATAAACTAAAACATTACCATTGCTTAACCCAATGATTGCAAGTTCATTATCAATATTTACATATTCTAAACAACTCATATAAATATCTGAGTCTAATAAAATGTTTCCAATTATTTCATTTCTTTTAATGTCCTTGAAAACAATGTTTAGCTTATTTAATTCTAAAGATGTATAAATAATTAATGAATCATTAAAAGTTTGAAAATAGTTTTCATCATAAGTAATAACACTATTCAAGGGCATTTTATACTATGTAAGTTATTGAAATATAAAAAGACTATATGGTCCATATACTTATTCTATGTATTTTTAATTGTTTTATAATAATGTCATTAAAGTAAGAAGCTTAAACTCAAGTTTAAATAATTTTATATAAGGTAAAAAACCCCAAATAAGGAAATATTTTTTTTTTTCTTGAAATATGATAATAATGAAGAGATGTAATAAAATCAAATTACCAAAGAAATTTTTTCCTTAAACCTTTTAATTTTAAAAAAAAAGAAATTTTCCATTATAAAAGAATTATTGGTCAACAAATAGTTTTTAAAGTTGTATTCGGGTAAAACTTTTGAAGAAAAGGTATATAAATTTTAAAAAAAAAATATATATATATATAGAGAGAAAGAGAAAGAAAGAACTGTTTTTTTAATGATATTAAATACAGATATTAGATAAAAATAAATTCAGTTTATTTTACACTTAAAATATATAAAATACCTTTTAAGTGTAAAATAACTAGCTACTAAAATATTAATAAATATTAATAAACATTAAATCCATTTAATCATATAACTACAACAATGAGCTTCTTAGGTAATGCACATGAATCTACCATGGACGATAATGAATACACTTCTTTAACAAATAATAATCAAAATGAAGTTTCTATAGAAGAACTTGCAAATTTATTACCTAAAGCTACAATTAACAAACTTATTTCTGAAATAATTAATACTCCCAGGTATAAAAATTTGAAAATTGCTGTTTCTAAAGAGTTTAAAACTAAAATTACAGAATATGGAATAATATTTTTACAACTTATTGTAGGCGAATGCATTGAACTTATTGTTAAAGAAAATAAAAAAACTATAACACATGAACATATCATTAAAATTTTAAATAATTTAGAGTTTGATGAATATATCCCTCTTTTGGAAAAAGTAGTGTTGGAAAAGCAACAACTTCTTCAAAAAAAACAAGAAAAAAATCTAAACTTTAAAAAAAAGAACTCAGCTGTTAGTGAAGAAGAACTTTTAAAGCAACAAGAGCTATTATTTCAACAAAGTAGGAATAGATTAAATAATAATGGTAGTACTGTTAATAAATAATCTTTATTTAAACCTTTAAAAATAAAATTTTAAATATATATTTATTTTAAAAAAATAAAGCATCTATTCTTTTTGACTTATAATTACAGCCAAAAAAAAAAAACTATTGCAATGCTTGTAAAAATGTGTGTAATTTATTCAAAGATTCAGCTGATAAAATGCTTTGGAACAGAGACATATCGTTTTGAGACAACGATGAAAAGAAATTAGAAATTTCTATGAATATATTTATATTATCAATCCCTGATTTAGTTGTATCTTCTTCATGTATAACTAAATCTATACCCATTCCTTCATCATCATCATAATCTTCCTCTTCAAAATTTTCATCGTTATAGTCTGCTTGTAATAATTGCTCTTTTTTCTTCAAAGCTTGTGGTAGTTTAAATATATTTTCTACACCTATTTGAAGCATTTGAGGGAAAAATGAAGCAAATAATGTTTGATCAGTAAACAGATGTTTATTTTTATAGATATTAATAAATGTTAAAATTTGCAACTTTAATGCAAAAACAGAATAGAATTTTGCTTTATTAGTAGCTAACAATAAATTAACATGTGGAGCATGTTGATGTTGATTTACAAGAGCGATTATAGTTTCCTCTGGTACAACTGTTATATTAGAATAAATCCCTTTTGTTAATAATTCTATATCATATTCCATGAAGTCATCAAAATCATCATCAAAATCATTTTCACCATTATTAGAATTACCACTGTGGATATTTGATTGCTTGTCAGTAATATATTTACTTAAATATTGTAGAAAGTGAGGTAAAGAATATGTGTTTTTATTTCCTAAAGTGTAATAGATTAGATTATTCAAAACAGAGCCTATCAAAAATTCATCATCAGATTGTTCTTGTAAATAACTATTCATTAATGCTAAATATTTGCCATTAAGCATTTGGAATTTATTAACATCATTGCCACATATTTTATTGAAACTATAATAGCATAAAGTTTGAAAAGTCGATTCATATTCTTGGAAGTAATCCATAGCATATAAATCAAAAGTATTTAATATTTCTTCTAAAACATTCCAAAATTCTTCATTAAATTCACCTGTTAAATTCATTTTAGTTAAAATCATTACTTGATATAACTCTAATGTTTCTGTCATGAATTCTATCTTGCTATTGTTAACTATATATGAAACACAAGGTAAAAAATACTCAGAAAGATCCACTGTTGGCATTGACATAATTAACGTAGACATTGCATTTATTAAAGATAAGGTATAGATTTCAGAATTTTCAACTTCTGAATCATTGGTATTTTCACTAGCATTTTGTAAGGTTTTAACAAACTTTTGCTGTAAATTTGCAGCTAATTGTTTAGCAAATGGTTGAATTTCTAAACTAAAATCTTCAATAATTCGCTCTAAAATTGATGATAAAATTTCTAACTCTAAAGTGTTAGATATCACTAATATTTTTTCAACTAAAATTGGTATGTAACTCTTTATGTGGTCATGTATTTTTCTATTATAAACTATTAATGTTCTCAAGCAAGATAAAGATTCAACTTTGATTACTAAAGTTTCATCTAAATTATCAGTATCAGTAATAAATAGATTGTAACATCTTTCAAATAGTTGGGATAAAATACTCAGGTCTTCAAACTCATGTTCAACAAATGACAAACAATTTAAAAATCTTGCAATAAACCAAGGTTTAGATAATAATAATGAGTCATTATTTAATACAGGGGCAATTAATTGCTTAATAAATCCACCTTCAATATCACTATTTGATGTAAATATTCCTAACTTAGATAAATGAGGAACTAATATAGAAATGACAGCAACGTAAGTTTCAATAACTAAAAATTCTTCATCATTATCCTTTGACTTCTCTGATAAATCATAAGAGACAAATGTTTGAATTTTGCTCAAGCACAATTCACAAATTTTTTTCAAAATCTCAGGGTCATTTATTTTCAAATTCATCAAAAAATTAACCATACCTGTTATAATTTCA
Source organism: Hanseniaspora singularis (nom. inval.) (assembly GCA_030565715.1). NCBI lineage: Eukaryota > Fungi > Ascomycota > Saccharomycetes > Saccharomycodales > Saccharomycodaceae > Hanseniaspora > Hanseniaspora singularis (nom. inval.). Next base: position 164,205 of record JAJMDG010000111.1, on the reverse strand, counting down.
TGATCATAATTATCATTATGATATATATTGTTAATAAAATTTTGTGGATCAGAAGTAAAGTCATCTAGCATTTCATCATTTAATTTTAATAATGGAATTAAAAAAATATCTGATATTTCCAAAATATTTCCTTTAACATAATCTATCCAAACTGATGGAATCTTAACAGATCTGCTAATTATAGAAATTAAATAATAACTTGCTTTTGTACATAACTCTGTCTTATCAGCACCATTTAAAATATGTGAAATTATCGAAAAAATTTTTTCAATAATCAAAGGTATAATATTACTAATGGTATAAGTAACAATTTCATCTTTAACTAATGAACTTGTTCTTGAAAATCTATTAATGATTTTAAAAAAGTTTGAAATAGACCATTTTTCCAATGATCTATTTTCAAGCGGAATCAATGCAAGATCATAAAACAAATTAATAAATTTGATCATGTACTGATTCTCATTAAATAAATTTAAAATTGGATCATTAAAATTGGAGATATAATGAAAAATTTTCATTAAATGGTGTGTCACATCGACAATTAAAGTGTCTTCACTATTTTTCAAAATATTAATATTACTTTCAAGCATAGAGTAAACGATAGGGATTAAATCATTTGTAAAATTTTTATATGCATCAGAAAAATCAGATCCTTCAGTATTTGATCTTCTAAGAGAATATCTTTCATAAGAACTTAATTTGTAAGTTAAGTAAATAGCAGATAAATTTTCTTCAGAAACATTGCTTTTGAATAATTCAATAATTTTTGTAACTAATTCACTTTCAAAAGAAGAATCACTAGTCTTGCTAAACGTTTTATATGTTAAAGTAATGTAAATTATTTCAAGTAATTGATTTCTAATAGTGTTGTTCTTAACATTTAGCACTATGCTCTGAACAGTATTTTGATTAATAAAATTTAAAAGTTCTACGTTATTCATAATAGTCTTTTTATAATTATTTTGAACCATATTCTTTAAATAAATGGAACTTAGCAATGAAACTGTTAAATTATTATGACTATTATTAATTAATTGATATAAAATACTAATTAATTTATTAAAACTATCTTCTTTATACTTATCAAGCATTTGCTCATTCGCTTTAATGTTGTCATTTATACTAATGCTATGAAAGCAAGCACCAATTATATTAATATCATTATCGCTAGAATCAATATTGAATGACATGATTTTATATATAATATAACTTAAATAGTTTAAACACTTAAATATATCAGTAATATAAAGTTCTATAAGCTTTAAATTATATTTATTGGTTTTTTATTATTTTTTTTTTTTTAAACAAATGAAAAGTTTAGTTATCTCTTTTGTAATTCGCAATTCCTTATTATAATTATAAATTTTGTCATTTGAAAAGTATAAATTAAAAAATTTTCAATTATAAATTATAAATTAACTTTCTTTAATCACGAGAATAATTTAGCTTTCCCAAATTGGAAATACTACGCAACTAAGTTGTCTAAAAAGAAAAAATAAATTATCATGTGATTTAATATAGCTAAAAACACTATAAGCTTCATATAAAAAAATAATTCAGACAGTGACAAATAACAAAAATTATATCTTAGATAACTATTTTAAGTTTAGTATATTAAAATAAATAAGCTTATTTACAAATAAGAAGACATTCCTTCTGATGTTTCTGACTTAATAATTTATGAATCATATAAATTATGGCATATATTTCAATTTAATTCTACAATAACCAAATATAGATTAAAAAGTTTTTTATTAAAGATTCTTAGCCTCGCTCGTTATGCGGATATAATTTTCAGAACAAAATTGATCAACGGTTTTTTTATTGATAAATAAGTAACTTGTAAATGAATTATAAATTTGTCTTTTGTTAAACAAAATTTATAAGGCAAACCCGAGCTAAAATATATACACATACATGAAATAAAGTTTTAATATGAGATTTTTTAAAAGCAATTATACTAAGGTATTATTGTTTTTCTTATTTATAAATATATGTTTAATTCCATTCACAAACTCATATATTCACCCAGATGAATATTATCAATCAATTGAACCGTTAATAAAATATTTAAACAATGATTTACTCAAGTTTCCCAATGGATCTATAACATGGGAGTTTTTATTTAAGAAAAATGATGAATATAATAAGCCAATAAGAAGTTTAAGTGTATTAAATTTATACTACAGTGTCATATTAAACGTAATATTAAATATTTACAAAAAACTTTCCAATTTTCAAATTTTAGATATTATTCACTTATTAAAATGCTATAATTTAATGGTATACTTTGTAACATTTTTAATTTTTAATAATATATTTACAAATAAAGCACATAAATCAAAAACTGTTTTTTTAGCATTTAGCTCATATACTTTATTAACTTATCAAATCAGATTTTTTTCTAATTCAATAGAAACTATACTAGTGATGGTTCTATTAATATGTTTAAAAAAAAGGTTATATTGGTTATTAGGTATCATAATAGCTATTGGTATTCATAATAGAATAACTATTGTGAGTTGGTTGTTCTTACCAAGTATATCATTTTTATATAAAATGGTAGTAAGCAATAAAGGAAGCATAATATGTATTTCAATATTACTTAAAATTATTATTACAGCAGCTTTATCATCATATTTAATTTTTAAATTTGATTGTTTAGCTTATAGTGAAAAACAAGAATTTGTTTATACACCTCTTCAAAATATTATGTACAATAAGAACACCGATAATTTATCTAAGCATGGAATCCACTCAAAATTTACACATATATTTATAAATTTGCCTTTGTTATTAGGGCCAATTTTATTTAATTCTTGTAATGTTATTAAAAAATTAAGGTTTAAAAAATTCTTAAATTATAGTAATCTTCCATTACAAGCAGCTATATCAGGTATAATGATTCATTCGTTAGTTCCTCATCAAGAACTAAGATTTTTATTACCCATTGTACCTTTGATCATTGTATCATTAGATTATAAACATATTGAAACATATAAAAGAGTTTTTTTCCCAATTAATATATTATTTAATATTTTCATGCTAATATTAATGGGGTCATTGCATCAATCGGGATTAATTACTTTGATGACTGATAAAAATTCTTTAAATTTAATACACAATGCAGATATAGGTTATTGGCATACGCTAACCCCACTATATTGGCCATACTACATTCATATGAATTCAAGTCAAAAATCAATGTTATTTCTTAATTCAGTAAAATCAGTAACAGACCCACAATCTGGGTTTAGAGAAATTGATGTAAACAAACATGAAAAAGCATATACTGTTTATGATTTCATGGGTGTTAGCACTGAAAATTTACTTTATTTATTAAATAAAATAAAATATGAAAAAGACATAGGGCAGAATGAAATGTATTTGGCATTGCCTTACTCGTTCTTAACACAAATTAAAAAGATAGACCCCAACTATAAAATTATTAACTATAGTTTATATCATCTAAACTTAAATGATGGTATCAATAACTGGCCTTTTGGTCTTTATATTATAAAAATAAACTACTAAATTTATAACTGGCATTAATAAGAATTTTTTTGTAAATGTTATAAACTCTTTTTAACTTAGTTTGAAAGCTTCCAGCTTTTTATTTATATTGGTATTTTTTTAAATTTTAAATACAGCTTGTATTAAATATATGAAAAATATGAGCATATATAAATTATTTATAAAAGTCAAACTTATCAGTATCATCAGTAGATTTTACTTGTGAAGCATAAGCCTCCTCTAAATCAGATTGTAATATAACATATCTATTTTTTCTTATAGCTCTTAAACCAGCCTCTTGCATAATTGCAGTTATAATTGCACCACTTAATGGGTCATTTCTTGAAATTAATGAATCTAAATCACATTCAGGAGATAAATTCATTTTCTCAGATACAGTGTTAAAAATTAATCTTCTTTCTCTTCTGTCTTTTAAAGATGGGAATTCAATTTTTCTATCTAATCTACCAGGTCTCAAAAGAGCAGGGTCTAAAGTATCGTGTCTATTAGTTGCCATTATAACTTTTACATTAGTTTGTTGATCAAAACCATCCATTTGAGTCAATAGTTCAATTAAAATTCTTTGAACTTCTCTATCTGAACCTGTTTGTGCATCAAATCTCTTTGTTGCTATAGAATCTACTTCATCAATAAAAATAATACTAGGAGCATTTTCTCTGGCTAATCTAAAAACATCTCTGACCATTCTTGGACCTTCTCCTAAATATTTATGAACAAATTCAGAACCATTCACCTTAATAAAGCTTGCTTTAGTGGCATTTGCTACAGCTTTGACTAGCATGGTCTTACCAGTACCAGGAGGACCATATAATAAAACACCTCTTGGTGGATCAATACCAATCTGTTCATATAAATCTTTCTGTAACAATGGAAGTTCAATAGCCTCTCTAATTTCTTGTTTTTGAACATCAAGCCCACCAACATCATTAAAAGTGACATCTGGTTTATCATCTGAAGACATAATACTAATGCTTGAATCAGAGTCCGGTGGTAAAATTTTAACAATGGCGTTAGAATGTCTATGTAATGCTACTGTAGTAGATGGTTTTAAAAGTTCTTTATCTAATGTTGATAATATTTTAACAACATAATTCATACCAGTTGTTGAAGTTACAATTGCAGTATCGTTATCAATAATTTCAAGAAACTGACCAATAACTAAAGGAACTGATTGAATTTTTAAAATTTCTTCTTTTGACTTTATCAACTCATTATTTAAATGATTAAATTCTTTTTTAATATATTGCTCTTGAATATTTAATAACTCTAACTCCTTTTCTAATTTTTTATATTTTATATAATCTTCATTTAGATCATTTCCAGAATTAGGAGTTAATGATAGGCTATTCTCCTTTGATAATTGTTGTCGTTTCTCTTGTAATTTTTCTAGTAAAGATAATGGGTTGCTAGACTCTGTATGTCTTGTTTTTGCCATTGTAGCTATAACTGTATTCATAATGTCCTTACTGCCAACTATATTGTTAAAATCTTTTTTGACTAAAATCAATCAAAAATAGGATATTTATGGTTTATAGTATGAGTGTATTTATTTGTTTCTCCGAGATAAAATTCTATAATCTATAATGTATAAAAATATATTATTAAAACTTTAACATTTTTATATCTATTTTTTTTGCCACCTTGATTTTTTTGAAATTTTTATTTAAAATAAAAAATTTATAAAATTATTGCACGTGATTTTTATAATGTGTTTTATTAGTAATAAACTAAATCTACTATGTAAAATGAATTCATTTCATTACAATATAAAACTATCTTGAAAGAAATGATAGGTTTACAAACAAGAATGATTATAAACAATACTAGTATATGATATTAAAATATTAAACAAACATATATATATATATAAAGGCCATTTAAAAGCTAAAGTTTTACTACACAATAGTTAAATTTTTTTTAGTGTTAATTACAATTTTAAAAAATTATCATATTCTTAAAGAGATTTTAACAAGCATAACGCAAATATTTTGTGAAACTATAAAAGGTATTACTACAGAATTTTTTTATCAACAAAAAATAATTTTTTATAACATTAAAAAACAAGTTCTTTGACAGTTTTTGTATTTGCAAAATTTCTTGTTCTTTAATTTCAATTAAATGTTCCATTCTTTGATTAAATAAGACTTCGATTTTTTCCATTTGTTTGGTTTGCTGCTGTTTGATTTCATAAATATAATCCTTTGTTTCTTTTTCAAACGCTGCAACCAGTTTCTTTCTTTTTCTAGGTTCAAATATTAAATGTAAAATAAAGAACGAGATCAAATTTATACATAATAAAAGCAGTGTCCCATATGTTGAAAGTTTTCTAATTTTATCAGACCATATTTGCTCTTCATGGTATCTTTTTAAGATAAGATTATGTAAATCTTGCTCCATGGTTTTCACATGTTTTTCCAATTCACTTGTTCGTTTAAGCTGCTCTTCTGAATCATGAATATTTTGCTGATTTTCATTATAGGTATCTGTGAAAAACTTTAAATCGGATGGAGACCAAGTAGACTTTCTTGATAATAATTCATTTATTAAGTTTTGAGAGTTTAATTGTTTTTTAGACAACTGTTTCACCGTAATTGACTCTTTTTCTAAAATCAGACGATCTTGATATAGTTTTATCTCCAAAGACTTAATTCCTGATCTTAAATTTTGAATAGATTCATATCCTGTAATTTTATTCAAAAACAAACTTGAATTCTGTATCATAATAGATAATTCCAAAACTTTCTTTTTTTGATTATCAATATTTCGTACTATTTTAGAATATTGATCTGTGCAATAAATTCTACTTTTTTTTATTTCTATTTTTAAAATTTGAAAAATATTTAAATTATTGTTGTTATGATCTGATTGAGAAAAAAATCTTTTAGAATGCTTGATATAAGGTAAATGTATGTTTTTTCTCAAAGCAAGTATCAACCTACTACACTTATAAGAGTTTATATAATGCAGCATCATTAAAGTTTTAAAATGAATAATATTTATTTAATGAATAATATAATCTAAAAAAGCATTTAAAAAATTTAAAAAGCCTAATTATATTGTTTAAATAATTAATGGCTTGGTTTTATAAATATGTATGTATGTGATCTCCATAATATTAGTTTAAGAAAACTCTTTTTTAAAAACCTACTTTTATAATGGAAAGAATTGCAATGTCTATATAAATCACGTGAATAGTCATTAGAATGTTTTTTTTAATAATATCTGATTATAAAAATATTAAAAGCAAACATAATATAATGTATTAGTTGAATACCATTAAAAAACCCCATTATAATTATATGAATAGATTTTAATTTTAAAAATTAAATATTAAAATAATCTCGCAAACATTTAACATAAATTTAAGAAGAATAAATGGTGGGTATAAAAATAAATATTAAAGCACCATCTAAAAAAAACGCCAATAATAAACATAAAAAAACAAACCTGCAACCACAAAACAATTTATTTGTGAGATATGAAAACAAGAGTAACGATGATTCAAAAGAAATTAAAATACCTATAAAGTCTGTTTCATTAGATAAAAGTTCTGAAACATGTAGCACAGATGAGATTCTAAGGTCAAATCACGATGATAAAATAACTCTAGAATACATAGAAAAACTAATAATTAACCTTACAGACAAAAATAACGAAAAATTTAATAAAAAGCTTAGTGACAAGGATAAAAGCATATTATTAATGAAAAAAATTGGATTCACCAATGAAGAAATTCTGGAAAGTTTTGATTAAATAAACTCATATATTAGGTCTTAAAAAATAACAGATATTTTCTAGACTATAATAGTCTTTAAAAAAGCGATGTTTGATAATTTAAAAAATATATACATATTTAGTTATGCTTCAAAAAAAATATTTATATACACTTAATTCTAAAAAAAATAATTCTAAAAAAAATTTTTTGAAGTTCACTAAATGTTGATAGCTTTTACTCTTAAACTAAATGTTTTTCAGAATATTAATTATTCTTGTTAATATAAGGTTAAAATTCAAAATAAAATATGTTGTTATTCATTAAATCATTAGTATTAATCAAAAAAACGATCCACGAATACTTTCTTTTTTATATAAATTTGAATATATAAGATATTAAAAATACAAAACCTACTATCTGGATAATATATTCTTACCTAAATAATAGCAATTCAAAAAGTAAGTGAAACGTAATTTTTACTAAAGATGAATATGGATCAATCAGATGATATTATACACCAATCAAGATGTTATGCATATGCAATTAATGATATTTTAAACTCTAATAACTCAGTAGAGAAAGAGTTATATTGTAATTATGAAATGTATGAAGGAATCTTCTGTAATGACGATCAATGTTCTCCAGAATATAGAAATCTAAACTTTGAAAAACCAGATTCTACTGAAAAATTAAATAAAGATACATTCAAAAAGCTATCTGATATTTCTCTAGATGAAGACTTAAAATTAGAAATTTTAAATAAAGTAGGAAAAGGTAGATATTCTGATGTCTATAAAGTTATGGATATAAATACAGGAAATAATTATGTTATTAAATTTCTAAAGCCGGTTAAAAGAAAAAGGATATTTAGGGAAATATTAATTTTGAATAACTTAAATGCAAAAAATAAGTTTGTACAAATCAAGTCTAAGATTAATGTTATTGATAAGTATTACAGTCAAGATTCAACGGAGTTAAGAAGAAATTATTACCAAGAAGAGCATAATGGTTGGGAAAATGTTATAAATTTAATACATTTTAATTGTAATAACAAATATCAGTATAAACTAGTTTTTGAAAATGCTGAAGACTGTGATTTCAAAAATATTAAATTCTCGAAACCTCAACTTAAAAAATTTACATGGGAGTTATTAAAAGGATTAGATTATATACATTCTGTTGGTATAATGCACAGAGATATAAAGCCTTATAATATATGCTATAGTCCAGTGAGTAATAAAGTAAAAATAATTGATTTTGGTTTAGCAGAATTTTATCACCCACAAGTTGAGTATAATGTGCGTGTAGCTTCAAGAGTATATAAATCTCCAGAATTATTGGTAAACTATAAAAAATATGACTACTCTTTGGATCTTTGGTCTCTTGGGTGCCTGTTAGCAGCTGTTGTATTTCAAAAAGACCCCTTTTTCCATGGAAAAGACAATAATGATCAATTACTAAAAATCATTAAAATTCTTGGTACAGATGATTTGATGGCATATATGTCTAAGTATGGTATTAGATTAGCAGGTGAACTAAAAAGAATGGTTAACAATTTTGAGTATTGTGTCAGAAAGCCTTGGAGAAAAATTGCTATGGAAAAGTGCAACAAAGAACTATATGACTTAGAGTTTGTTGATTTCATAGATGGTTTGCTTTGTTACGATCATCAAGAAAGATTAACAGCCAGAGAAGCAATGATGATGCCATGGTTAGACGAAGTTAGAGAATGATAACGCATATATTGCTTTAAAAAATGCTTTCGATTATTGTGCTTTTTTTTTCCTTATTATTGGTTTAAATTCAAATATATAAACTATTATATATATATCTGTGTAAGTTAATAATAAAAATAAAATCAAACATTGAATGAAATAAACAATCATAAAAAAAATAATATTTATTTTTATTTATGCTTTTTGAGTAAAAAAAAATCATAATTCCTCTTTTTTAATCATTAAAAGCCTTTCAAGCTCTTCAACTCTTCTTTTTAACTTAACATTTTCCGCCATAATCTTGTCCAAGTTCTGTTCCATCATATCTTTTTCCATTTTTCTTCTCTGTCTACATTTCATAGCTGCAATTCTATTTCTCTCTAATAATCTAGCTTTTTTATATTCAGGAGTTCCTGGAATAAGTGTATTTGAAGGAGGGAGTATCCGCTTTGCACCAGTCTTCTTAGATGGTGGTTTTGAGGCTATAGAATCATTTTTAAAAGGCACACTATGCAAATTTTCATCAGGTTTATTGTCATCCATAGGGACAGAAATATTATTTGTGCTAACCATAGGCTGAAGATTGTGAGGTTGAATGTTATTTAAAAACTTTGGGTAAATAGGTGGTTGTGAACAATAAAGTTGGTCCATTTGAATAAGATCATTATTTAATTGATCAATCTGCCCATTTGATATAGAAACTCTTCTTCTTCTTCTATCAATATGAGAATGCATGGAAGACGGATCATTAAACTCCATAAAAGGCTGTTGTGTGTGTTGCTGTTGTTGAGGGTTCGTATATGGTTCATTATCATCATAAGCAGGCATTATATTCTCAAATATAGGTGGGTTTGTCAAAGGCCATTGAGTGATATCTATGTTATAATTTTTGTAAAGAGGTTTTAAATTTGAAGAGATATCATTATCATCGCCAATAACATTTGTATAGTAAGTTGGTTGTCTAGGTTGATGATTAATATTAGATCTAAGATTAGGTATTAAAACGTTGTTAGAAGGCTGGATTTGTTGAAAGAATAAGTCATTGGTATTTTGACGAATGTTATTATTTGTGTGCATATTCATATTAGTGTTTGTATACTCAATATTACCACTGACAGCCCTTCCATTATTACTAACTGTTCTGCTGTTATTTATTGCAGCTGTTCCACTAGTTTGTTGATGCATTGGTTGATTTATAGATTCATTATTGTTAGGTTGGTAAATATTATTATGATTCATTCTTTTAAAAGTTTGGATTGTTTGTAAAATATTTATACTGTTATGAATGTTACTATTTTAAGCACTTTATAAAATATAATTATTTTAAAAAATCTGAACAATAAGTATCGAAATTCAGTTTGCTATATTATAAAGTTTATCGAATCTATAAAAATCCTATGTAAACTGAGTGTTAGATTAGATGAGAAATATTAAAAAGTGATACTATCTATAATAACTATAGGTTTTATTAATTTATATAGATATATTATAATAGTTTATTAGATGCAGTAAATATGTCTAAAAATAATGATAATACTTTAAATAATCTTTAGGTTTGTAATACTTAAATAAAAACTAGATATGTTTAATTTTTCTTAGATAAAAAATAAAAGTTTTTAATAAATAAAATATTGTCAATAATAATTTTTATTTAAAAGACAAAATAAAATAATATTACGCAAACAAAAAAAATTTTTTTATAATATCAAAAGAATCTAAAAATGAGTTATTCTATTATTTTTTGGTTGATAAAAAATATAGTAAAATACTTAAAATATAAATTCATAAATCTATAAAGGGAAGTATCTTATTTCCTAATATATGATCACGTGTACAATACTACCATTACCTATAAATACTAATTAATTATATCTTTTCTTGTCCATTAATAAATCAACTTAATACATAAAAAATTTTCTTACTGGTTTTTACATATATAATTAAGCATTTTAGACTAATAATCGTATTAATAAAAAATTTTAGTTTTAAAATAAAAAAAATTTTTACGAAATTAATTTATAAATACTATTCATCTAATTGTTTTTATAACATAATCATATTATCCCAAATTGACCAACAAGTTTAAACAAGAAAATAAAGATATACTTTGTGCAATGAGTATTCTTGATAATAAGAAGAAACTTAAAGATACTGTTGAGGGATATGCTAACAATATACTAAAGTACAAAACTAGCAACAAGCCCAATAAATTTCAATCTACATGTAACGAAATAAAAAAAGACTACAAAAAGCTCACCAAGTTGAGAAAAGATATTAATGATTTAGATGATATAGAAGAAGAAATTCAATTTATAAAACAAATAACTTTATCTGTAGCTGACTGTATCAAAGAATACGAAGAAGTTCTACTTGAAAATGGCGAACCTATAATGGAGTCTAATCATATAAACATTAATAGTAGTACTACTTCTAATAATAATAATCCTCTTCTTTTATCTACTAAGTTAAGTAAAAGAGAGCAACGAAAATTGATGAAGGAAAAAAAAAACCAAATGAAGATACAAGCTAAGCTTGCTCAGCAAGAAGCTTTAAGCAATAAACAAATTATGATTACTGAAAAATCTGCCAAAGACATTGTAATTGATATTCCTACAAATGATATTAGTGAGCATGATAATGATGACGATAATGATGGAGCCGAAGATAAAATACTTGATGATAGCACAGATAGTATTAAAGATATAAGGGTTGATCATGTTCCTAAATCTAAAAAATCAGAAGAAAAAAAATTAAAGAAGCAATCTATGAAACCTGTTAGTAATAATAGCATTGTTAATAAACCAGATATTGTAGATACTATAAATAAACCTAACCCAGCTTCATTGGCAAAATCACCTACTTTAACTTCTGGTAATTTTTTGTTACAAAATACACATTCGACGTCTACTGCCGTTAATAATATTATTAATAGTCATATTAACACTACATCAACATTTTCTAATTCGTCTCAACCTGTTGAATGGGGTCAACTAGCAGCCCAAAGAAAGCAAAAGGAACAAAAAGAGCAAGAAGCTTTAGCAAAAGTTGCAGCTGAAGTACAAGCTAAAAAGGAAAAGCTAAAATTAGAAAAAGAAAGCTTATTATCACCACATATATTTTTAAAGAAACAACTACCACAATGTATAGATAAAAATGATTTATATGTTAATAAGAAAAGAGTTGAAAAACAAGGAAATTCATCAACACTATATGATGAAAAAGTCAAAAATTATTACAATGTTGAAAAACACAACATTATGTTTTCAAGCATAGAGCTTCAAAACAATTATAAAGAATTCAATACTGATAATAAAGATGGTCTAGATCAAAAAACATCTACACTTTTAGAAAGTTTGCCTGTAGGAGGTTTAGCATCCTTATTAACTAACTACATTTCTTCAAAGCACCAATTTTCCATTCTTAAAAGGGATCTTGGTACATTACCTTCATTTCCTCTTTGGTTTGATTTTAAGAACTGCGATTTACTAAATAGTTTTGATGAATCACATCATCTTAATACACAATTATCTAGACCAACTAACAGTTCTTCTGTCGCTCCATCCACAACCATATCAGATATAAATGTTGAAAAATCATCTTCAACAGGGAATGCTGGTGAACAAGGAATTGTAATAACTGGGAGAAGACAAGATAAAGATATCGGAATTTTCAATGGACAAGAACAGAATGAATCTAGTGTTAAAACTTTGAATGGTTGTAATAATACTGAAGGTCTAATTAAAATAGATTTTCCTTTAAGAGATTTGTTTGTAAGGCACACAATTGAGCAATGTTGATAAATAATTTAAAACTATATAGGAAACATTAAACAAAAATCAACATTTCAAATTTAAAAAACCAAATATATAAAAAACATTTGCTAAACTTTTCAATATATAAGCATACTTTTTTATGGCATATTTATTTTTTTTCTTTAATTTTTGTTATAAATATAATATATTATCTTATATAAATATGTATATATTAATTATTTATGGTCTTAGGTTTGTCATTACTTGCAATGTTACATTGATGACATAATCTTTTTTCACCTTCGTCGAATTGTCCTGATACAGAATGCCAAACACCTCTATTAAAGAATATGCATAGCTCATCATTTTCCCATTCGTGTGCATAAACATTTTCAGGATTAATGCCAGGCTTCATCCACTTATATATTAAATTTCTAGCCTCTTCTAATTCCAAAACTCTTCCATCAGGTAAAAACAACTTGTAAACACAGCAACCATGAACTTGTAAATGATGCTTTCCTGTCACAGGATTTGACCATACCAAAGGTAACTTCATGACATGTTCTTCTTCCCAAGGAGGAAGTTCATCTAAGCCTAACTCATGCTGTTCATTAACAATAGTTAATCCATCGTTAGTGGCTTTACAATTTGAAATAAAAATATACGGGTGTGGTGCGTACATTATTTTACTATTTAAAACAATATTTTTATCTTCTTCTGATAATAAATCAAAACTTCTTGCCCCACTTACAAAGCAGGTTGCAGCTTGTTGAACAAGAAGCTCGTTGTCTTCAGGGTCATTGTACTTAATCAATTGTTTTTTTGATTTAGATGGAACATTGATCCCTAACAATGTTGTAACCATAGGAGGATAAAGTTTATATAAAGCAGAGTCAATGTGCCATCTATAAAATCTAGTCCATGGAATTTCATTTTCAGGAACATTAAAGGTTTTGTCTTTAGGTAATGTCTCTTTATGGAATGTATAATGAGTAGGATGTTGTAGAGTGATAGGATCATCACCATATTTTTGATCAGACCAAGTTCCATGGCCTAGCACATGAACTTCAGGTTGATCTTTAATTGTAAATAAATCTCTTTTTAAGATAGACTTATCATTACTTAAAATTTTATCTTCATGTCCATAAGATATACTGGATGTGCTATTTGTTTTTAAGCTTTTATCAAAAGACTTAGTTAAATTATATTGACTTTGTGGGCTAAAATCTTTAAGGTTTTTAATAACAACCACTAAATAAGTAAGAACTGCTTCATATAAGATCTTTTGATCTTGTGCACTTAATCTTGAAGGATCATTGTCACAATAAAGTGGTAAACTTGCGTAACAACCTAATGGTTTGTTTTCCAAAGGTGTTATGACAAGACTGTCAACTTCTTCAAAATTTAAATTGTTATTTTCAGATGATATAGTCATTGCTTTTTTACTTATAGATGTTTCTTATTGCTTGTTCTGGTTGGAATTTTTAATTTTATATTTTTACTTATCAATTTTAAAATATTTTAAAAAAACTACACATCAACATTCAAATTATATAATATTGAGCATTGTAGCAGTCTCGCTTTTATATGTGTGTTGTTTAATAAACAACCTTAAAAACATAAGATAAATGTTATCAAATTTTATAAAAACTATATCTATCTCTTTATCACTAATGATAGTTTTTTTTAATAATTTATCGCATAAGATTATGCGTATATTTTACAACTTATCTGTGATTAATGTTACGGACATCCCTTATCCAACTAGTTGACATTACGGATATACCGAAAAACAATCATCTATTTTTGTTTACCAATTAAATTAGTAATACGCACAATATTAGTCTAACCCTTCAAGCACTAAAAATTAGTATATCAAAATCAAAAATAGGAACAACTATTGATTTTCAAGCCGGAAATTTCCGAAAATTCTATCTTTAAAAAACTATAGGTAAATAGTATATAACTAATAAAGTAAATATTATGAGCCAAATTGGTCAGTCCAATTTTCATAAGATTGAATTGTGTTTAAATTAACAGATCCTTTGATCTTATTATTATTTATTGAGTTTTTAAAATCATTTAAGTCTATGCTTCGTATGCTATCTTTATCTACATTTAAGATATTACCTGTTTTAATTAGCTCTCTAATCGGTTCCATCGATGCATCCTTGCACAATGTTAACAAATCGGAGTTAGAAAATCCATCCGTTAATTTAGCTAATTCATCCAACTCATGCTTTTCCAATTCTTTAACATTTTTCTCATTCTTTTTTAGCAACATCTTTATCAAATTTATTCTATCCTTGAAATCAGGTAATGGGCAATAAATTCTTTTTTGGAATCTTCTTCTAGCTGCATCATCAATAACCCATGGTAAATTGGTGCATCCCAAAACCAACACCCTATTATAAGTGCCATCTTTAGATAACGAATATTGTAAATTTGACCATTGAGTTAAAAATTCATTTTTGAATCTCCTTGAGGATTCTCCAGCTGAACCGCCAGAATCATCACCATCACCAGATGATGATGAATTAGAGCCCGAAGAACCTCTGGTCCCTAATATAGAATCAATCTCGTCTATGAATATTATACTAGGCGATAGTTTAGCAGCTAAAGTGAATACACCTCTTACCAATTTTTCAGATTCCCCTAAAAATTTAGACGTAATACTACTAACTGAAACGTTAAAAAATGTTGAATCCGTTTGATAAGCTACACATTTAGCTAGCATTGTCTTTCCTGTTCCAGGAGGGCCGTATAATAAAAGCCCATTTATTGGCTCACGTAAACCTGAGAATAAATCCGGTCTTAAAAACGGAAAAACAATCGTTTCTTTTAACTGTTCTTTGCAATTATCTAAACCAATAATATCATCCCAGGTTAATTCTCTTTGATTCTCTCTTGAAACCAAAACTTCTTGAAATATTTGTTTACCCATTTTATAATCAACACTTGGAGTGTCTTTCAAAATTTCATCTTCTAGAATTTCTTTTTCACTTTTCTGATTATTGTTTTCTGTATCTTCCTCATTTATTAATGTGTTACTGTTTTTACCTTTATTAATATTTAATTCATCTACTGAATTTGGTGTTTTTTTAATTTTTGTAGGTGGATATACATTTGTTGAAATTTTTTTTATTGGCTTATTAACTGTTGGTAAGTTTACAGTAGATGAGTGAGAGCTGTTCATTGGTGTTGAAACTTTTGTTGCTAGTGTTGCAGCTTTTAAAGAAACACTTTCGATATTAGGTGTTGCTGGAGGTTGCAAATGCAGTTTTTTTGTTCCAACACTATTTAAAGAATTTTGTGATTTAATTGTGGTTTTTTTATTTGAGATAATAGGTTTGTTTGATGGTAGCATAGTTAAATCATTTGAAAAATCAGCAAATGGATCCTCTAATATAGAATCATGATCTATTTCTAAAGGGACATTAAGTTCATTTTCCACGGATTTTTCTTTTATAGATTCTCCAAAACCATCTGAATTACTACTAGATTTCCTTTGTTGTTGAGCTATCCTTTGGTGTCTCTTTTCTTCTCTTGATTTTTCTAACTTCTTTTGCTCAACATATGAAGGTATATTACTATCATTATTGGATGTTTTTAAATGAACAGCCTGTTGGTCTTTGTTTGACAAGGAAACTCTACTATCATTGTGTGTTCTCATTGAGCGCATTACTCTTTTATTAAACATTTTGTTATGTTGCAAAGACTGAGCATTTGTTGAAGAATTATTATTTTGAGTGTAAAGCTTATTCTTAAGGTTATCAGGTGTGCCGTATTGGGCCATTCCTGTAGCTTTGACATGTTCAAGCACATCTTCACTCTTTTTCACGACAGCATATAAAGCATTATATACTTTAACATCATCATATTTTATATCATCAATGTCATCAAAAGAATCAGTGCTTGACTCTACTATTACTAAATAGGGATATTTTTTATTCAGTAATTGTAATTCATACCTCACCTCTGTTATCAAACTCTTTAAACCTTGCACACCATTTAAGATGGTGCTACCATTACTAGTTTCACCTAAGCACTTATTTTTAAAATGCAAATAGTTATTGTTATGAGTAGTGTATAGATCAAGAAGAGTAGCAAGAGGCTGCTTTTTCAAATTGGATTCAACATCAGAATCATTGATTTTGTTGGTATTATCATGTTGGTTTAAAAATCTATGATTGTTGTGCTTAGTAAAAAACTTGTTCAGAAAATTACCTTGATTGTTTCTATTAGACATTGTATTGTTATAACTTAAGCGTTTAAAGTAATGAACTAAACAAATTTAGAGAGCAAGAAATCAAGTAATAATAAATGTGTATTCTAAATGAATAAGAATTAAGTGTATAAACTGTATGGTTGAGTGTTCAAATTTATTAACATATAGTTATTATATTTAGTTATTTTAAAGAATGTAAATAAATTACAGTTATTCATATGTATAATTAATTATTGAAACAAATTATTGATTAGCTACGCCCTTAAAAAAAATAGCATGTAGAAAATTTTTTAAAATTTCGGTGTACACATTATCATATAATTCAAGGCATGTCTAACATTTCAACAGCATTTTTTTTTTCTACGCATAGAAAAGGAAAGTCATGTTTACGTATTTATATCTAGTGAAAAGAGTAACTGTAAATTTTTGATAATTATACTTGCCCACATTGTTTACTCAAACGTTTAAAAAACAATAATATTGCATGTATTATATAAAGGTTTATAATGGCCTTCTTAAATTTAAAATTATCATTGTTTTTATCTGAACTACTTTAACTAAAATAAGATCTTAAATATTTATGTCTAAAACTATTTATGAAGACTATAAAAGTGCTAAATATAATGAGGAATTAATAAACATCTCTACTAGAATTTACACAATGAAAACATTAAAAAATTAATAACCTCGAACAGATATTATGTTTCAGCCCAAACTTTTAAATACTTGTATCAAACAAATTTATTAGGTTATATAAATAAAATTCTTATAGATAGTAATAATACAGTTAAGATACTAACTATTTGAGTAGCCCACCATATATGTTGAACGGAAAATACACATTCTTTATAAATAAAATCAAAGGATTCATATTTGTGGTTATATTGCATTTCTAATAGTCCAGTAGAGCCTGCAAAATCACCCATCATAGACCTAACTGTGATTTCTTTAACAACTTCCCCAGTAAAATATTTATTGTTGGTTTTATTGTCGACACTGGTGTGTGCTTCCCAATACTGTTCTGCCATACCTGAGTCGCTATCCTTAAATTTTTTTACATACTTATTATGAACAACTTCACACCCATAATGGTCATGACCTGTCAAAATAATACCGGGTTTCCCATTATGAAATAGTAAATTTAACAATTTATTACTAGTTTCAAAAGATAAATGATTTTGTGATTTTAACAATTTTGATTTATAAACTTCTTTCTCATATTTCTCCGGGTAAAATGAAAAATAAGGATCATCCTGGCATAACCCTTTTTTCTTATACATTGGAATATGTTGTAAAAGAATTGTTGTACCTTCAAATTTCTCTTCAAACAACTGATATAAAAACTCCCATGTAATATTAACAAGCTCTTGTTGAAGAGCCGGACCTTCTAATAACATACTGTTTAAGTTTACAATTCTATAACTATTTGGCATTCCTTTATTGTAATGCAGAACAAAATTATCAGCTCCAAAGAAATCAGTAAATCTAGCTAGATGTTGAAACGTCATA
This sequence comes from Hanseniaspora singularis (nom. inval.), assembly GCA_030565715.1. Classification (NCBI taxonomy): domain Eukaryota; kingdom Fungi; phylum Ascomycota; class Saccharomycetes; order Saccharomycodales; family Saccharomycodaceae; genus Hanseniaspora; species Hanseniaspora singularis (nom. inval.). The sequence continues at coordinate 145,752 of JAJMDG010000111.1, read as the reverse complement.
TCACCAGAATATCCTATATCATGATTTCCTGTCATATTAATAAACAAAAATGGATCGTCTTTACTCCATCTATAAACATCATTTCCATAATTAAATTTAAACGGAGTAGACATTTCTTCTTTTTTTAAAGATTCAATCTGCTTGTTTGAAAATGACACCCAATCGGCTTTGTAACTTATCCCATCTTCAGCTAAATTTTGTTGTTTTTTATTTTGAATCATTTTTAAGCTAGAAGATATTGCACCTGGAAAAACCCTTCTAACATATCTTGAGGTCCTGTTGTAAAACTCATCATCTGAAATCCATTGAGAAGAAAAAAGATCACCCATTACTATGCCAAAATCAGGTTTTAATCTGTTGTACATAGTCTTGAATATGTGGCCCAAATAATGGTCATTGCCAAATATATCTAGTCTTGTTAATAGAGGTGTATTTTTCCAAGCACCCTTAATTTGAGGATCGCCAAATAATAAAAACCGAGGGTTTGTTTTACGGTTATGATCAATACCTGTCTTTTTATAAGTTGTTATAATATCTTTAAAATATTGTAATGTATATGTAGCAGGATCTTTTAACACAGTTACTTTAGGATCATAATAAGTTTTAAAAATATCATTGTATTTTTCACTTGCTGATGTGTTAGATTCTTCCCACGAACATATGTCAGGTGTTAAAGATGGATAAGTGTGTATGTATAACTGAAGAGTGATGCATAAACAAAGTAGAACATTCGTAATTTGTTTAAAGGAACGTTTCATTCTTGACATCTTTTTTATTTAATGTTTTGTTTTTAAATTAAATTATTAGACGTGTTGCTAATAATTTAGTTTTATTAGATGGTTATAATTGACATATTTGTGAATTAGCCAAAGTAAGGTATTTATTCGAATTGTGTTACTTTTCAAAACACATACTCTTTTGAAATTCTTTTTTTTTTTTTTATTTCTAACGGGCATGATATATCGAATAAAAAATAACATAAGCAAGAGCGCTTGATTACTTATATATATAACATTATCTTATTAATTATATTAGAAATAGCATATTATATATTCTTTTGGAAAGTTTTAAGAAAATAAATTCAGAACGCTGATACGTCTTAAAATAATATTATGGCAGAGTAGTATCTTTTTCCTCACTTTCTTTGTTTAAAGCGGAGTTAGTTGTTTGTTTACTTGTTGTTGGAAACTTAAAATTTTTTTTTTTTTTACTGTCATTAATTAAATCTTCAAACATCTGAGCTTCCTCTTGTTCCTCCTTTGTTCTTTCAGTGCTTTTAAATATCTTACCCATCATTAATAAAATTTTGGCTCTTTCAACTCGTTGTTTTTTATCCACAGAAGGGTCCTTTAAAACAAGATTACATGCTTCTTTTAGTTTAGTAGATGATTCATATTTCGTCATCATCCATGCAGTATTTAGCATTTTTCCAGTAATAAATGATTCAATTTCAGCTTTTTCCTCTAAAGTTAGATCTTCAGATTCCAAATCCAATGACTCCATCTTAGACATTAATTGTGATGCATCAATAGCAGATGATATAAGGCCATACATTGTTTTCACAGTAGATTTCTTTTCTTTCATTCCTGTATAAACTTTAGAAAGGCCAAACGTTTTAGAAGCTTTAATGTAGTTATTGGCTTTTGTGCTGTATATGGAACCAATCAAATGAACTAGTTCTAATCCAAATGATTCTAATTTCAATGATTCAGCTTCTTTCTTTATTTGCTTTTCAAACTCACCTTCTCTACCTTGTCTTTCAAATAAGTAATAGTCATTTATCTTGTTTATAATGTTTTCTGATATGTCTTGAACTTGTTTTTTCATGGCTTGTTCTCTCTTTAACAAATCTTCTTTTGAACGTGCTTTCTCTTGCTCTTTAGCGAACTTAGCATCATGTAACTGAATATGACTTTCTGAGTTAGATTCAGATTGTGTGTATTGTTCTTTAGTCTTCATGCTTCCTGCAGCTTCTTCTAAAAATTGAAGTTCCCCTAAATAAGATTTAAAAGCTCCTCCTCCAAAAATCGTGTCAAAAAACTCAAAAGGATCGGTCATTTCTGCACCATTGACAGCGCCACCATCTTTTCCAAATTCATCATAATTTGCTCTTAAGTCTGGGTCTGATAAAATCTGATAAGCTTCACCTATCTGTTTAAATTTTTCTGCATCACCGGTAGGTTTATCTGGGTGAAACTTCAATGCTAATTTTCTGTAGGCTTTTTTAATTTCTAAAGGTGATGAATCTGTTGAAACTTCAAGAATTTCATAATATTCTGTTTCTTTTACCATGACTTTTATTGTTTTTTAATGGTTCTAAATATTGTTTTTACCTATTAATATGTAAACGTATTATTAAAATAAAGGTTTAAATTATTTTGTTAACTTTACTTTTGGTAAGAAAAAAATTACACACATATATGAGTTGGTAAAAAATTTAAAAAAAAACACTTAAATAAAATATATTTTTAGTAAAAGAGCAATATTGAATATTTAGAAGTAAGCACGTTATCGCGAAATTGTTGATAGATATGATAAAAGGCAAATATGCCTTTATATCAAGAAATAAAATAACATTGAAAATTAAAATAGACTATTAAGCAAATTCAGACATATATATAATCTGAAACTCAATAATTTAATTACTAAATAGAAACTGTAAATCAGCTGCTGTCAGTTTATTTATAGAAGCTTGGTCTTGATTCATTACGGCATTAATCATATTAGCTTTTTTCTCTTGTAACTCTATTATTTTAGATTCTATTGAATCTTCAATACACATATGTACTATCTTAACTGGTCTTTTTTGACCTATTCTTAAAATTCTACCACCAGATTGTGCTGCTAATGAAGGATTCCACCATGGATCTAATAAAAAAACAGTTGATGCGGCCGTTAAATTAATTCCTACACCACCAGCTTTTAATGAAACTAAAAATACTTCAACATTAACATTATCCATAAAATATTTAATTGTTTGATCTCTTTGTATAGGACTCATATTTCCTGATAGTTTAGCGGTTTTAAACCCGGCTTTTCGTAATCTCCATTCCACAAGATCTAGCATATTGGTGAACTGAGAAAATACAATTGATTTTTGCGATGAGTCTTCTGCTCTCTGCTTATAAAGTTCTTCTACCAGTGCTTCTATCTTAGTAGATGATTTCCAAGTTCCATCAAGTTTTATGTTATGAACAATTGATTTTTTTTTTTGGTGAGTAACTAGTTCATTCATTAATTTAGATTCATCCTCTTCACTACTATCTGTCAAAGATGGTTGTTGTAAATCGATTGAGAGATCAATGTGACATATAGGACATTTTGGAAATCCTTCCAAAATATTACTTTCTATATATTCCTTAACACAAAGTCTACAAAATTTGTGATGACACTTAGACTCTATAGCATCCTCCGCCTTATCATCACATAACTGACAGACCAGAACATTGGGATCATTTACTTTCCTTAACTTGTGTAAAACTAAATCTGGGTGATCAGCCAACTGTCTCATTCTTGTTAACAATGTAAATATATTAGCATAGTTATTTAATACCACACCATTTTCAACATATGTAGAAAATTGCCTTTTAACATCTGAATATAAACTACTGTATAATTCTTTTTCTTCTGTATTAAAAAAATCTCTTCGAATCGTAACAATTTTGGGTGGTAATCCTAGATCATCTGCCCTCTCTATTTGTGTTCTTCTCAGCATTATATGTTTTAGTAAATGTTGCATATTATCAAATGATTCCTTACCTTTCCCTTCAATACCAAATTTAAGAATATTTTTTAACATAAAATGATTGAAAAAATTTGTGTGCTGCATTATTACATGGCTGCACATATCACAATGCATATTATCAGAGAATTTCCAATGAGAGGATCTGCAGTCACATTTAGTACAAAAATATGTTTGGAAAGGTTCTAGTCCTAAAAATCTTATTAAAGAATACAACTCCCCAATTCTATTCTGTATTGCCGTACCAGTTAGACACCATCTATCATGTGTAATTAAGCACGCAGCAGCTTTCGAAGTATTACTATTTCTATCTTTAATATTATGCGCTTCATCAAGTATGACTCTATGCCAATGAAAATTATGTAATAATGATTTCTCAAAATACTTACCTTTTTTTCTTTGAATCCCAAATTTCTCCCTTCTATAGCAGCTCTCTAAAACTGAATATGTTGTTAAAACAACATCATATTCTTTGAATGTATTGCATAATTCGTCATCTGTTAAGTTCTCAGCAATTTTATTTCTTTGAGAGCCATAAAATAATAAAACTTTTAAATGATTTTTCGTATGTTTAGATATTTCTTCTTTCCATTGCATCAAAGCAACCGTTGGAGCTACAACAAGAGTGGTCTTCCTATGAGATCTATAATAAACTTTATCTACACCTTCCTGATCACTAATTATCAATGCTATAGACTGAATCGTCTTTCCTAAACCCATTTCATCTGCTAATATACCTTGACTTCTGGATTTTAACCAATAAAGGCCTTCCAATTGAAAAGGTAAAAGCCTGGTTGGCATTAAAGATGGTTGTTCAGCTTGAATAGGTGTCGGTTTCGGTTTGTTTTTAAGATTCTCAAACACATCTACTAAGTCAGGATGAAACTCATATAATTTTGTTGTGGTCCTTAAATGATAGTCTATCTGTTTTCTAATCTTTTTTGGTGCTTTCTCCTTATTCTTATCAAATTCTTCTATATCCTTTTTAGCCTTTTGTTTTCTTCTAGGCTTTTTCTTAAGATTATCACTTTTTAAAAAACCACCCGCTTCTTCGTCCCGTGTCTCTTCATCAATATTCACATCTGATAACAAAAGTATGTGATCTTGATCATTATCTTTTGAACTATTTATATCTTCTTTAGTTATAATAAAATCATCGTCAAAATCATCCTCTTTATTTTTTAAATCAAAATCTGAATCTGATGAAATAGTATATATAACAACCTTCTTATTTTCGGAATTCCGTTTGCTTCTTCTTCTTGGCATAGATGAGTCAGTTAGGTCTATAAAAGAGTCAGGCATTTTAAATAAGTTTAGTTGGTTTAGTTTTAAGCCAAATATATATAATTTTTCAAGAGCTAAATATACACTGAACTACCTAGTAAGCAAACTAAATTGTGATGTCATTTTATTTTTTTAATAAATTTATTCCATGAAATTGCAAATGATATAAATAAAAATGTTTCCTAAAAAGCACGCCTCTTCATTGAGAAAAAAATAAGTAATTGGAAAAAACACCTCTAATCGTTTATTATAAAAGTTGAAAACGATGCGTCATATGACTTGAAAAGGTTTTAATTTTTTTGTGAACTTATTATTTATTATATAAATTATCTAAAATCAATTTTGTTAATATAATGATAATATTCAGATTAGACTTTAAATTTACATTTTAAATACATTTACTAAACTATATTAAATGAAATTTCAAATAACCAACACATATCAATACAAATAAACATGGCACGTTTTGAATATCACACATATTCTGAAACTACTGATTTCAACATCAATCCTAATCATCAAGAGTTTTTGAATATTCTTAAAAACATGTATAGTAAAATTATTAGTAATACCTTGTTTATCCCATTCATTACATTTTTTAACAACAATTTTTTTAATTTAAAAAGCTTGCTAAGTTTAACCTTTTTATTTTTCAACTATAAAAGAATAAAATCAGTTTTTAAATTTTATTTAGTTTTTCATTTGTTTCTGATATCTGTGTATCTATATAATAGAACAATAGTAAAATTTATAAATATTGATATTCCTAATCTATATGGATATATGGATAAGCACGGAAATGTCAATCATACTGTTTTGTCTTTATATAACTTTGTTTTATCAAGCCTGCTTAATGAACAAGACAGAATAAAGGTTGATGAATTTGTTAAAAAATATGTTGTCGAAGTGTTTCAGGTGGTCATAATTCCTATGAAGCAAAATTTTATTAGATCTTTACAAGATATAGAAACCTTAATTCATGGATATGTTAAAGTATAATATGTATAATAAAAATAAAAATTGTTGGACTGTTAAATTTTTTTTATTAACTATATAAATGCATAAAGTAAATCAAATAATATATAATCATCATTTTCCTTATTTAGCACTGGAGCTTCTAGCACTACCACCAGATGCAACAAGTTGGATCTGTTCATCTGTTAAATTAACTTTTGGTAACTTATCAGAATCTGGTGCTTGTGGCAAAAATCCCACTCTGTTCAAAAATGAAATGTAAACACCGATTTGTTCTTCAGTGCCACCGGTACTAAACGATTTAAACTCATTATCACTCCATTGAGCATCTTTGTCTAAAACATACTGAGCATTCTTATCATCTAAATTTGGAGCTCTGGTATTATCAGGTAGCCCATCTAAGCACATTGATAATAAAGGAAATAATGCATTTTCTTCGCCTTTATCAACTACTGAAATCTCTAAATGCTTTTTCCAAGAATCATAATCCACAGTAGTAACATCATAGCCAAATTTAATTAACTGCTCTAAATATTTATTAAAAGAAATTCTTGGGTGTGCAGTAACGTGAACAACTCCAAATTGTTCTAAAGGATGAATGGCTGATGCTGTGCATATTCTTGCGACTACATCAACCGGTACAAGATTTACTTCATTTTTGATATTTGGAATGTACTTCAACTGAACACACCCTTTTAGGAATCTTAACAAAAAATCATCTGTATTAGATGAACCATTCCATGAGTTCCCAGTAACATATCCGGGACGGATTACTTGTCCTCTTAATCCTCTTTTTCCTGCTTCTCTAATTATACATTCTGCAACCCATTTAGTTTGACCATATCCACCAGACAATCCTGTAGAAGATCCTTCTAGTGAATCACTTTCTAAAATTGGCTCAGTTTTATTAAAAAAGTACTCAGTGTCAACTGTAGAAGTTGAAGAAACAAAGTTAAAAAATTTAGGTTTTCCAACTGAGCATAGTTCTAATAGATTAATACATGAAATAACGTTTGCATCTCTCATTTTTGCATAAGGAAGCATCCAGTGAACAAGAGCACCGTTGTGAATTATGCAGTCAACTTCTGTGCTTAATTTCAGCCAAGAGTCTTCTAGCATTCCAAATTTAGGTTTAGATAAATCACCTAAAACAATCTTAATTCTTTTTTCAAATGAATCTTGCCAAATACCATGAGTAATTGCGGTTTTTTTAATTCTCTCTAAAGCTTGTGCTTCAGAATCAGCACGAACATGTGCATAGACTGTAATATTAACTTCTTTTCTAACTAATAAATCACTTAAAATAAATGAACCTAAAAACCCTGTTACTCCTGTTACCAAAACATTTAAATTACTGTTTTTTACAAAATCAGAAGCACTTGGGAAACTAGTAGGTAATATTTTAATCAATTCAGAAGCATCCAAAGCGTAATCAAACAAGCTAGAATTTATAGTGCCATCACTTCCTTCTGATTCAGAAGAAGCTTTATCAGATCTAGTATCAGAAAAAACAGCTCTAGAAAATTCTGTAATTGATGGATACTTAAAAATTGTTCCTAATGGCAATTCAATACCAAACTCATTTCTAACTTTAAAAATCATTTTAGTTGCTAAAATAGAATGACCACCTAAATCAAAGAAAGTATCAGATGGGGTAACGCTTAGTGGCTTATTTGGAAGAATAGAGCACCATAAATTTAATATTTTCAATTCATTCTCAGTAAATTCATTTTCATTTAATTCAGATACACTGTTCTCTTCGACCAATTTCATTTGCTTATCAGTTGGGAACAGTAACTTAGGTTTATCAACTTTACCATTTGGATTCAACGGTAAGTTTGGTAAAACAACAACAATAGATGGAATAGAATATGAAGCTAATTTTTTTTTTAAATATTCTTTTAACTTCTTACCAAATTTATGGTACTCAATAAGGCCTCTAACAACTGTGTCTTTGATTTCATCATTGTGTAACGGAGTAAAATAACTCTTTAACTCCTCCGGTTGATCAAACCTTGGTACCAAAAACGTAATTAAGGTTGGTTCGCCAGAACTGTTCTTTCTCACAAGAGTAATATTTTCTCTAACAAGGGGGAATTGAGAAATATTTATATCAATCTCACCTAATTCAATTCTGAAGCCTCTTATCTTAACTTGATCATCTGCTCTACCACAACACTCAGTGTTACCATTTGGTAAATATCTACCTAAGTCACCAGTTCTGTACATTCTATCTCTGACTCCAAACCAATCATCGGATTGATAATCAATAGAGTCCCAGTACTTCTCTTCAACAAACCAATTATTTATAAACTTTTCTTTATTTAACTCTGGTAATCCTCTGTATCCTTCTGCTAAACCCCCAGCTCTTACATAGATTTCACCAACTTCACCAACACCACAGACTTGTGTTCTATCATTTCTATTTACAACTAAAAGCTGGACATTAAACATACCTTTACCAGCAGGCATGATGTTTTTAGCTTTTTCTAAAAATGATTCGTTAACTTTGACGGGAGGTATTTCAAAGAAAGAAACAGCTCTTTGTGTCTCAGTGGTCCCATACATATTAACGATAGAAACATTTTCGGCTAAAGATTGTAACCTTAAGCAATCTCTTTTGGTTAAAATATCACCAACAAAAAAAGCATGGTGAAGAGTTGGAATTTTGGATACTGCACCTGCAGCTAAAAGCTGGCCCATAGCTGGTGTCAAATGAGTGACAGATGCACCATAATTAGACATCCATTCAGCCAATTTCCCAGGAGTACCAATATCATCTTGAGTAGGAACCAATAATTGTGCACCTAAAAAAACAGGAGTAAACATATCTCTTTGAATAGGATCATGAGCAATACCAGAAAGCATTGTAAATTTATCTTCAGAGGATAAATTAAATTGCTTTGACATCCAATCAAAATAATAAGCAAGAGAAAAATGACGACCTAAGACACCTTTGGGTAGTCCTTCAGATCCAGATGTAAATGATAAAGTAGGGTTTGAATCTGGACCAACTTTTACACCAGTCGGTGTATCTTTTAAACAGAAAAAATCAGAAAGACAATCTGGTTCAGATGTAACTATATGCTTTGATGTAATAGCAATTTGATCAACTCTTGCTGTTAAAGATAGATTATCGGTAATAAAACTCTCTACATATGGATCCAATACCCCAGCACTCTTAATTACAATTAATCCTTTAGGCTTAGCTACTTGTAGATAAACTGTCTGTCTTTCTGGAGGATATGCTGGATCAATTACAGAAAATGTAGCACCAGCTTTTAAAACAGCAAAAACAGAAATCATTAAATCAACCCCTCTGCTACTGTAAATCATCACAACATCACCTTTTTTTATACCTTGTGATATTAAACTATGAGAAACTATATTAGAAGCTCTATTGATATCTTGATAAGAAAAGATTCTTGAAGACCCATTTACATGATCCGAAGGTGTTTCGATCACTAATGGCTTGTCAACAAGTTTGGCAGCATTCTCTTGAAAAATATCATGGATTGCACCTCTAAAATCAGTCCAGCCTAAGTTATCCTTAGGATTCGGAATAGAATGTAAAGAATTAGGAGTGATCAAATTCACATGTGTGATGATGTCTAAAGGTTGAACTTTTGTCATAAATTGATAAATTTGCTCATTTAATATAGCAATTCTCTCTGTGGTAAATAAGTTACTATTAAAAGATATTTCCAAAAAATCGTTTTTAATATCAAAATTCAAGCAAATATCTAAAGGAGAGTATTTAAATTGATCTAATCTAGGTGACTCATTGCCAATAGAAAACCCAATTCTAAATAACTGTGGAGGAATCTCTAAGTCATTTGTTTTTTGCATATAAATAGAGACATCATCAAAAGAATTAAAAGCAGATAATTTAGATTGATTGAATTTATCTAAGACTGTAACTAATTCATCACATAATTTTGAAAATGACCAGTCGGGTTGTATACTAAACCTTAAGACACCCATTATGTCCGAGTTTAAGTTTAGATATAAAATAATATCATCATCACCAGTCAATCTATAGATAAGAGTAGACCAAGTAGCTAATAAAGCAACCGTTAGATTATTGGAATTAGAATTACTAAATTTAATTTTAAATTCAGGAATGTGATTAATATACTGTTTTATAGAGATATTGGAGGTTCTAGTAAAATCATTTGGCATTATGGACAATGTAGGATTGTCCAAGATTTGAGAATATTGTTCAATAGACATTATACAACTTAAATATAATATATGTTTGGTTTTAACTTTAATTTACTATTAGTCTACATTAAATTATAAAATAAAAATAATTAAGTATATAAGAATGCTAATTTTCTACGACATTTTAAAAAATAATATATTTAGTCATTATATATATACTTTTTTTTTTTAATGACTTATTTCTCTCAGACTATTTTACTCACGCTATAACACACCGAGAATAAATAATATTGTATTTTAAATATTTATACGTCGGAATTTCTACTATGTATATATTTTTTTTTTTTTTTTTAAATTGCGTTGTTATTTATTATAGTCATAAAAATAATACTCATGCTGTAAATCTGAGACATATTATTAAAAACAAAATTTGCTTGAGACAAATTTAGCATATATTATTTTTTCTCTAAGACAATAAATATATTTTTAAAAAATTCATATATACAATATACACTCATAAATCTGTTATTAAAAATCTTTTCACGTGACTGCGTGGTTTTTTATATGAAATCGTATACTTACTTATACATAACCAAAAAGGAAAATTGAAAAATAAAAAATTAGTGGGAAATAGACTTTCTTTAAAAAAAATTTTACTTTTTTATTTAAAAACATTCAACTCTAAAAATTAATCACATTAGATTACTTTCTGATGTGATAAATGCTAAAGATTTATTAATTCAGATACATATATTTATATCCAAGCCTAAGGTTGTTGTCTTTTTATTTGTATTACTTTAATTTTAATTCTAATTTTTATTATAATTACTAAAATTTAACTCAATAAATATATTAAAGCTTTTGAACATATACACTATCATTAATAATGTCATCGTCACAAAGAAAGTTATATCAAGAAATAGACAAAACACTTAAAAAGATTAGAGAAGGTATTCAAGACTTTGACCAAATATATATTATTTTTGAGCAAAGTGATCCTACCAATCAAACTTATAGAGAAAAACTAGAGCTTGATATCAACAAACAGATTAAAAAATTACAGAAGCATAGAGAACAAATTAAAGGATGGATGTCTAAAGAAGATGTAAAAGATAGAGAAGCCGTATTGGCAGATAACAGGCGTTTAATTGAGCAAAGAATGGAAACAGCTAAGGTTGTTGAAAAAATGGTTAAACTTAAAAAATTTAGTACACAAGCTTTAGCTAACCCAGACATGGCTATTCATCCTAAAGATCTAAAAAAATTCAAACTTATAGAATTTTTACAAGAATGTATAGATGAATTAAATAAGCAAAAAGAAATGCTTGAAGGCCAAATTGAACAAGGATTGGACGATATGCAAACAGAACATTTATTAGAAAGACATGTTTTCAATATTATTAATTTGGAAAATGTTTTAAAACTTGTGAATACAGATGGTCTTGAAGTTGAAACAGTTGAAGAATTTAAAGATGATATTCAGTATTATGTTGATAACAATATTGATGATCCAGATTTTGTGGAGTATGAAACTATATTTGAAGATTTGGGATGTGAAGTGTCTGTTGGAGAAAATATTGAATTAGATGCCAACGCTTCTTCTAATGGTAAAGATCTGTCTGTATCCCAAGCGCCTAGCTTAGAAGGAAGTCCAAAAAAACTAATTAAAAAAGAAAGAAAAGAACTATCAACTCAATTCGAAAATTCAGTAACTGAGGAAGACAATATGATAAAACTGTCTAATCAACTTAAGCCTTCTGCTAGCTCAAATGATATGGATTCTTTTGTTTCTCAATTGAAAAGAACAGAACCTTTATCTAGTGCAAATGAAAGTAAAAGGCCTGAAGTTCAGCATTTGGAAAGAAACCAAGACTCTAATTTATCAACAGATTCAAGAACTTTTTCTTTAAATGGGCCTGCTAAAAGAACCATTTTAACACCAAGAATGGAATCTTTACAAATAACATCAAGCCCGATTTTTAAAAAAGACTCACAATTATCATTAGGTTTATCTAAAAAAGAATCAACTATGAATACATCTTTAAGAGCAAATAATATCGAAATTGAAAAGCAAATAAAAGAACAAATATCCAAAGACTTAGTATCTATTTCAAAATTATCATCAGATATTCAAGTACAGGGCCTTGATAAACTTCTTGAAAGTAGATTTACTTTGAATATTCCTAGAGAAATGTCTGATAAGATTGAAACTGAGTTAAAATATTCTTTATTAAATTCACCAGATTCGTTAGATGTAGATTTTAAAGTAGAGAAGCAACAGCTTTCGAGACCGCATCCAACATCTATATTTTTTCCACAAGACCCTTTGCAATTTGTTGATAATATTATGCTTAATACAAGTAACACATATCAATTCATTGCTAAAGATGATGATCTGTTAAGAGGATATTTGAAATTACAGCCCCTTAACACTGAAGAAGGTATAAAAAATTGGGATAACAGCATAAATAACAATGATTCATTCTGCTCACTCGGAGCATGTAAAATATCCTCTAAGATGGAGTTAGAAACATTATTTTTTGTATTTTATCATTATCAAGGCACGTTTGAACAATTTGTTAGTGCTAGAGAGTTGGCACTAAGAGGATGGTTATTTGAGAAAAATGAGCATAAATGGTATAAAAAACTTAATGATAACGATTGGCAATGCTTTGATTTTGAAGAAAATTGGATACTAAATAAGGTTTCAAATTACAGTTTTGCTCCTGAAAACTTTGAAGATTTATCATTTACAAAATTAGTTTAATAATAGACTAAAATTAAATATATATACTGTTACCTTTAACTGTTTTTTTGAAATGACTTATCATGTATTTACTTTTTTAATAATAAACTTTTAAAATAGAATGATCTATATAGTGAAACACATTTTTACATAAATATATATTGAAGTTAGCAACTAAACTATTTTTTATAATAAATTTTCTTTTAAAATAAGCACTTCACAAAGAGCGTTGCAATGCTCATAGCAAATTTTGAAATCATAATTATCACCATAATAAGGGTCCTCCACTTCTTCTCCAAAACTAAAATAGTCATCAGGTCTCCAATAACTAAACAAGTAAACCTTCGAATCAATTACTTCATTGGGTATTTGCCATCTCGATGCCATAGTCTTTACATTTTTTAAATTATTTTTATCCATGCAAATAATATAGTCAAATTCAACAAAGTCTTTACCTTTTAATTGCCTAGATCTATGATCTGTTTCAATACCATTTTGCAATAATATATTCAATGTTCTTGAATCAGGAGATTCACCTTTGTGATATCCAGCTGTTCCACATGAATCCACTTTATGTGTAGTTTGTTTAAGTCTGTCGGCTAATAGAGCCTCTGCCATTGGAGAACGGCAAATGTTACCTAAGCAGACAAATAATATGGATTTAGAATGGCACATATATATGGATGTATATAATATATAATGGTTTGCTGTGATTTTTATTTCACCAACATCAAAATATGCATCGCTCTATGTTAACCTATAAATATGTCTATAAAAAATATATTATTGAAAAACACAAATACAAAATTGTGATATTAAGTATGATCTTAAATGTTAAGTAAACTTAAAAACGTGATAGAATTATATGTCTGAAATTCGGACTTAGGTAGCTAATCTTGGTGCGGTTTCGGATATATGATCTTGTTAGAACAGGGGTCTTATTTACAATGCTTGTACTTTTTGTTAGGATCGCGATGGTTTATATTATATTATATTATATCATATATACATTATATAAATCATCTAGTGAATAAATTACTCTTTCAAAACCTGAAAACAGTCCCTTTTATATCGTTGGATTTGGACAACGGTTCTATTTTCAATTGTCGAACCTGTAGCCATTATTAGGTAATAACTAGAGGTCTAGATCTTTATTCTTGTTCTATATTACCTAATAAGATTACTACTGTATGGTGAGAATCTATTGATTATATTTGTTATCCTGAATAATCTTATGTCATTTGATGTAAAGATTTGTGTTGGCCACGCGAAGGTGCGTTTTCCAGACATTATATATAATTCTTATTTACTAAATGAAAATTAGTATAATAACAAAATTTAAAATCAGTATGCATTTATCTATAAAAAAAAAAATTCTTTAAAAGTCAAATATATAATTGTTATTTGGACAATATACTATTTATCATTCTTATCTGATAATATTATTATAAAGCCTTATTTAATGGAGATTTAACTTCTTTACCTTGGTAGAATTCAACGACTTTCTTAGCCTTAGAAGCAATACCAGCTGGAGTGAAACCAAAGTATTCATAAACTTCCGGACCTTTACCAGAAGCACCAAATCTATCAATACCAAAGGATTCATGTGAATATTTATTCCATCCAAAAGTTGTTAAAACTTCAACAGACAAAACAGGAGCACCATCTGGGAAAACAGATAGCTTATATTCTTTAGATTGTTGTTCAAAGGTAAAGAAATCTGGTAAAGAAACAACTCTAGCGCTAACACCTTGAGAAGCTAATTCCTTAACAGCATCAACAACAATACCAACTTCAGAACCGGTAGAAACTAAAGTAATTTGAGCATCCTTATTTTCTGACAAAACATATCCACCTTTAGCAGCTTTTTCTACAGAAGAACCTTCTAATTGAGGTAAGTTTTGTCTAGATAAAGCAATAATAGATGGTGTGTGCTTAGATTCTAGAGCTTGTTTATAAGCAGCAGCAACTTCATTACCATCAGCTGGTCTCCAAACTTGAATATTTGGTAAAGCTCTGAAATGAGCTAAAGTTTCGATAGGTTGATGAGTTGGACCATCTTCACCTAATCCAATAGAATCATGTGTTGCGACCCAGATAACAGGATGCCCAGATAAAGCAGATAATCTAACGGCACCAGCAGCATAAGAAACAAAGTTCAAGAAAGTACCAGCATATGGCTTGTAATTAGCACCGAAAGCAGAAATACCGTTCATAATGGCACCCATACCATGTTCTCTGACACCGTATCTGATATATCTACCCTTATAATCACCTAAGCCAGTAGATTCAGCTTGGAAGTCTGTGGAACCCTTGGATTTGGTCAAATTAGATGGTGTTAGATCAGCAGATCCACCAAATAATTCTGGTAAAGAATCAAAGATAGCATCTAAAGCAATTTCAGATAACTTTCTAGAAGCTACAGCAGAATCTTGAGGGGTATATGTTGGTAATAAAGATTCCCAATTGGCTGGTAATTCACCTTTTAATCTTCTAGTAATTTCAGCACCTTCAGTTGGATACTTAGCGATGTAAGCTTCCAATAAAGCATCCCATTCTTTGTTTAGTTCGTTACCTGGAATAATGATTTCTTTATTGTAGAAATCATAAACTTCTTGAGGAACAGCAAAGTTTTCTTCTGGGTTAAAGCCAAACTTTTCTTTAATTTGAGCAATATCATCAGCCTTTAATGGAGAACCATGAACACCGGATGTACCTTGGTGTTTAGATCCAAAACCAATTGTTGTTGCTAACTTTATCAAAGTTGGCTTATCAGTAGTCTTTTTAGCTTGTTCTATAGCTGATGAAATAGCTTCTAAATCGTTATCACCGTTAGAAACAACAATGACTTCCCAACCATAAGATTCGTATCTCTTAACAACATCTTCAGTGAAGGAAACATCAGTAGCACCATCAATAGTGATCTTGTTATCATCATAAATAGCTATTAAATTACCTAGTTGTAAATGACCAGCTAAAGAGGAAGCTTCTGAAGAAACACCTTCTTGTAAACAACCATCACCTAACATACAGTAAGTAAAGTTATTAGATAATTCAAAACCAGGTTTGTTATATGTGGCAGCAAAGTTTGCTTGGGCCATAGCTAAACCAACAGCATTACAAATACCTTGGCCTAAAGGACCAGTAGTGACTTCAATACCAGGTAACTCAAATTCGGGATGACCAGGAGTATTTGAACCTAATTGTCTAAATTTCTTTAAATCATCAATAGAAACGGAATCATAACCGGTAACGTGCAAAACAGAATATAATAAAGCACAAGCATGGCCATTGGATAAGACAAATCTGTCTCTATTAATCCAATCAGGATTCTTTGGGTTAAAGTTCATATTTCTGTAAATAACATGAGCAGCTGGAGCTAAACCTAATGGAGCACCAGGATGGCCAGAGTTAGCAGCAGAAACAGCATCAACAGCTAATAATCTAATGGTATTAACAGCTTTGTTGTCGATTTCGGAAAAAGTAATTGGAGCCATTTTTTATTTGACTTAAAGTATTTTTGAAAATAAAGAATATACAAATATATATTTTGGTTTTATTATATCTAATTTAATTTTTCTTCTGACTTTAATTAGGTATAATAATTAACAAAGAAAAGTAGGAAAAAATTATTATTTTCACACAATAATATCATTTTGAATTCATTTTTTTAAGATATCTTTTAATGATTTTGCCACCTCTGTAAATTAAAAGTTATAGAAAATTAATTAACTTTATTTAATATTTTGTTCAATAATTTTATATAGTTATGAAAATGATTCTATCATATAACTTAAAAAAATTTTATTAAAAATTAACACACATTTCAACAAAAATTATACATACAAATATATATAAAAAACGTCGGCAAAGTTTAACGCGATAATTAATCATCATACAAACGTTTTAAAAAATACATAACATTTGCATCAAAAAAGCGGATTTCTATGTCCCGGTCTCTTACTTATTAAAAAAATATTACTAAAGCAATGATACAAGAAAACTTGACAAATATAAAACTTAATAAAACTATAAAACGAAAAAGGATAAGATTTCATAAACGTGTAATATATACATCACCACACTACCTAATTTAAAACAAAATAAATATTCTAAAATAATCACTAAATTCAAACATTAAATTATTTTATTTAAGAAAATATCACGTGTTATGAATGTTTACAATTAATATTTATTTTTTTAATAGGATATATTAGTTTTTATTTTAAATCACATGTATGTAAACAAATAAATGTAATAAAATTGGATGTTAGATCATGGCTTTAAAATATGTATTTAAAATTATAAAAAAGTTATTTTATTTGTTGATAATCAATATCTAGAATTATACTGTCATCATCACTATCACCATTGAATTCACTAATTGAGTCATTGTTGCTAGGATTTATGTTATTATTATTCCTTTGAGGTATTTGGACTAAACTTACTTTTCCTCTCAATGCAGTTTGGTGAGTTTCTTTAGCTGGTGTGACTAATACCGCAAAGTCACTCTCTGTTTCATCTTCCTCAATGAGATCCGTTAGATTTTTATTTAAATTATTTGTTTCTTCAATAACATTATCGTTTGTATCACCAAGAATAGAACTTCCTAATGTATAATGTGACTTTAAATCATCAGGTATATTTTTTGTGTGTGTTGTTTTGAAACCCTTTAAACCATTTGATTTAATACCAGGAATATATCCTACAGGAATTACATTTGATGCACTACCTGTGGATACGGAGCTAGTCTCATCATTTTTTCTGAATTTATTTTTTTCAAGAACTTCTTTGTTTAAAGGTAACAATCCAAGAACATCATCTTTTTCTAATTGTGAAGATTTCAAAGTTGTTGCTGTGTTATTGAATATATTAGTTCCATTAATAGAATAGTTCTCCTCAATTTCAAATAAATCATCATCAATGAATATGTTTTCATTTTCATATGTGTTATTAAGTTTTCTTTTTTCTTTTGCTCTCTTTTTGTTTTTTTTGAAAAAATATAATATTCCGGCTATAATAAGCAAACCACCTAGAACACCTCCAATTACACCTCCAATTACTGCTCCTTTATCAATTTTATGGCTTTTAGAGTTACTGGAAGATGATGTAGTTGACTTTTTCAAGCAATATGTTATTGGACATTGCTTGCAAGTTAATGTTGTTTTAATACAATAGTAATTATCTCCACAATCTGGACAGTTAACATCCGGACATGATATACATCCATTTGATAATGTTGCTGTAGCTTTAACAGAAGACACCGTTAAGGTTGCTGATTCAGTCATAGATGCTGTTTCTTTTTTATTTATTGCTGTGATTACTCTATTATTATGCTTACCTATTGTAGAATAGTTTTTTAAATTCTTAAATTTAGCCATGTCTATATATTAGTATATAACTAAGAATAAACCTAGAGCGTGTTTTTGAGTTAGTTATCTTGTCTCATTTATTTATAAATACTATTCCAACTAAAAATTGTCATGTTTTTTAGAAAATAAAAAGTTGCTCTATTAGGAATTTTTAAAAACTTCAGATCAAAATTTTAAATAAAAAAATCCAGTATGTAACAGTTTCTATTTAAATCCGATTGAAATACTGAACTAATATCTTAAATAAAATTGTTTACACTTATATTATCACTTTGTTTTAAGATACTTTAATTTCACTATATATATAATAATGATATATTCTTAAGTCTTAGATAAAAACATTTATACATAAGAAGTTACTTCAAAAAATCTCTTCAAATAGTAAATTTGGAATAGGGAATTGGAAACTACGACAATTAATTGAAAGATTGACCAATATTTAACTCTACTATTAGTAGATTCAGCTGTGTTCCTATGAGTTCTTTCTCTAATTACAATATAGCTCTGCTCATTCTTTACTTCATGAACTAGTTTGCTTAATTGTCTAACAGATGCATCTAAGGAATCAGTTTCCGGATTATCTAAATCAACATATATAACACCGTATATGTTAAATGTAACATCTTTAGTATCAATGTTACTTCTTTCATTTAAAAAGCAGTATGAATATTTACCATTTGTTTTAGCTGTAATAGTGACCTCTCCATGCTGTGTTTCATATAACTCAGAAACTATTTCTTCTCTTGGTCCCAGGATAACAAAGTCACCATCTAATTGCTCTATAGAAGATGGTGATCTATCACCAAATTGAAATGAAATAGATAACTCATCACCTTTAGATAAGTTTTCAAAGAAACATCTTCTTCCATATGCAGGTAGTAAGACTGTATGCGCCTTTGCTAAAGACAAAAATAATGCCATAAATAGCAATAAGTAGTTTTTAAGATACATTTTTGAAATTAGTTAAAACAACAGATTGCAGATATGTATATACAAGGAATGAATACTATTCTTATATCTAAACTTATATTTAATAATATTTCCAGGGTTCATTGATATATTTTTAAAAATTTGTTAATTTCTAAAATATTTTTGATATAACAATTTTGACACGAACACAAATTTTTTACTCAAAACACATGAAAATACTTTCTTGAAAAAATGGAATAATTGTGTGTCATGAGTAAAAAAAAAGATTTAAATAGTTAGCATGCAATTGTTTTTTTGTCGGATATACGCATTAGCATATTTACAATACTAATATAATAAACTATTAAGATAAAGGGTTTTTAATTTTGAAATATATTAAATTTTTAAGTGTGTTATCCAGGTATCTTACCTACACTTAATGGTTTTATATAATTTTCTGAATATATATATATATATATATATATATGTTGTAAATAATATTAGTTTTAGTCATGTGATTTTAGCACATGACATGTTATGAAAGAGATGTTTTGTAATCTATTCAGTCTTTTTGTTTCATTAAACATTTGTCTTTTTTATTCTTTTGCTCATTAATCAAGAAAATATATATATATTATACTGATATATAATAAATTCATAAAGGGAATAATGTTATCCAAAACAGATATTTTTTTTTGTTTATTTTGTATCCTAACTCACAGCCACTAAAAAGTTACAATCCTAAAAACATCACCAACAAGAATATAATATTTACTTAAAATTATTTGTTTCTGTATTTTTTAGGTTTGGCTGATACAAATTTATGAATAAATAACTAAACTTTATTTTTAATTTTGTTTATTGTCTTATCCTTTAAAACAAAAAGAGCAGGACATTTTATCCGTATTATGTTATTACATAAATTACTTAACAATATCTAGGTAATGCTTAGAGCAATAAAGTTAAATACAAATCCCTTTTTATTTCTATTATATCCACTACCATGTTTTCTTTTTTACTTTTTCTATGAATAAATTTAGTCTTTGCTATTTTCAGACATTTTCTTTAAATTTTGTGATAATAAAAACTATAATTAAGTTGCAGAAGAAATTATTCAAAAAAAAAAAGGTTAACAAAATCTTCATCATATATTATCTATTTTTTTTTTCTTTGAGTGTTGTTCTTAGCTAATTTAGGAGCAGGCTTTAAGATTTGGAAAGAACATAAAAGACTTTGATCAACACTCATCATTGCACCTGCATTATCAAATTCACCACAATAGTTAGGTGCACTAAACAAAGTAACTAGTTGCCTTTTACTGAAGAATTCATAACCATCTTCAACAACCTGATGGGCTCTACAAATTAGTTCTAAATCATGCTTTTGCAAAAATCTTGAAACTATATCAGGACCAAAAGTGAATGACACACCCCTATCATTTTCAGACCATCCAACTATATCTTTTTCAGGATCACTCCACAATAAATCACATAATAAACCAACATCGGGAACATCAGTTGGTCTCATGACTTTTCTTATTTGTTCCATTTGATTCAAATCAGGTGATAAACCACCATGCATACAGAAAATCTTTTCATCAATAACAGCCGCAATTGGTAAACAATTGAAACAATCAGTAAAAGTTTTCCATAGCTTAATGTTATATCTTCTTTTACATTCGTCATAAAAACCATAAATTCTGTTAATGGAAGCACATTCATGATTACCTCTCAAAATAAAAAAGTTTTCAGGATATTTGATCTTATAGGCTAATAGTAAACAAATTGTTTCTAAAGATTGTTTTCCTCTATCAACGTAATCACCTAAAAATAAGTAATTAGCTTCCGGTGGAAAGCCACCATATTCAAATAATCTTAGTAAGTCATAGTACTGACCGTGAATATCACCACAAATCTATTTTTATAGTATATGTGTTATTAACTTTCAAATTTTAAAATAAAAAAATTCATAGTAGTTGTTAGTAAATCGATCCTATTTCTTTAATTTATACCAATATGCAAAATAATTAAAAATATTGTATTACAGTTCCTGTATTATTTAGTTATTAGATGTTATTTAATTAAAAATATTTCTTTTTACAACTCTTCCTTTTCCCTCTTTAAAAAGTTTAAAAAATTTCCCTTTTAAAAATGAAAATCTCTTTTTTTTGAAATTTCCGGCCACGCTTAAAAAGTTAAATTTTTTCTTAAACAATCTTATAAGAATATTGAATGCATATAGTATTATTATTCTCTATATCAACACATGACTTTATATGTTGGATTATAATCTTAAAAGTAATAGTTAAAAACTTTTTTTTTAAATTCAATAGTTAAATAATCTCACCCTTTTTTACACGATTCTGTTTTTATTAAATGCCTATTCATCTACCATCATATTATTCATTCCTAATCTAATCTAATTTAGTCTAATATTTTTATAATTTTAATAACATTATTACAAATTTATTTTCGTTGTGTATAACAATACTTTATTTCTTCAATTGCATATATTCTATATCCTTTTCATATATTATTTTTATTAATGTGTACATACTTTAATTGGAGCTTCTAGTTCCAACAAAATAGGTTGTTTAATAAAGATAGCTCTTGCTTCAGCACACAAATATCTAATTTCATGTTCAGCTAGTTGAACTTGTTGCCCAGGTTTTGTACCTCTAACTTCTAATAATCTTTCAATAATATTATCAACGTCAACAGCGTTGTTCAACTTAGTTTCATGTTCAATTTCAGTCATTATAAATATTTAATATTTGTTTATTTCAAAGCTTTGTTTTAAGAAGAAGTAAACACTCTATATTGTAGTTTTTAGTTTATTAAAAAAAAAAAAGTTCTTAAAGGTATTTAGAAGAGTTTTTTAAAACTAAATTTCTGTTTTTATTCGTATAGGTTTACTTTATTTTGTAAAGAAACCAAAAAAAATATTAATGATTACTTCAAGCTTTGGTTGATTTTCTTTTGTATTTTAAATTTTAGTAAATTAAAATTAAAAATTAAAAATTTCTTTCTTAAAATTAAAAGTATTATATAAAATTTTTTCTTTTGTGTGTTAAATTCGTCGTTGTTTTTTTTTGTTTTTCAATTTTTTAAACAGCAGAAAAAAAGAATAAAAATAGTGTATTCAAGTTTTGGTGTCTTTTATGTGTTCATTTTTGGAAATTTTTTTATAACCCGTAACTTATGAATGCTTAGATAATATAAATATATTATTGCCAGTCTATCACGATAAACTCCGATAACATGCTGGCGTTCTGTAAATGAATATTATTCTAAAAGAAATTCAATATATCTTTAAATTCTAACATTAAATATTGATTATTCTTAATTATATACTTTTAGGGTTTTATGAACATAAAAACTTAATATGACTTATTAAATATGTTTATTATAATGTGTTGCAGAAAATAATTAGATTTTATAATTTGTTTAGATAAAAAAATTTTAATTTCTTTTTATTTTTCCTATTTAGTCTATATATTATCGATATATAAGTTTTATTTGATTCTATAACAACTAAAAGGTTTAGTTCTTCAGGCAAAGAACTTTTAATTTTAAAATGTTATAGTTATGAAAGTTCGATTTCTATCAGCTTTAAAAACTTTAGAATTATTTAATATGATGAACAGTGATATTTTTGCGTGAACAATCTCTGAATAACCAATGATTAACAAACATCTGCTGCTTTCCGACTGATTTTTAATTTTAAAGTTTTTTTTTATCGTTTTAGGTTACCAAATATTGTTTAGTTTAAAGTATTGCGTTTTAATTTTTATATTTACTTTGTAGAGTGTGCCTAAGTATATCAGTTTGCAACTATTCTTTTGTAATAAATTTATACAACGTGCCTAATTTAAAAAATTATAGATTGTTTATGGCTATCTATACGTTTATTGTTTTTGATTTTATTTTTGTCTTAATTTTATTTATATAAGGTTAGCTTAATGAAAACTATATAAAAAAACAATATATATTTATAGCATATACCAATCTACCCGAACAGTTTTTGCAACTTTGAAATACTATAAATATATAAATTAAAAAAAAAGCACACTTTGAACTACACGTTTATTTTATTCTTTTTTTTGTAGTATTTTGTTATTTTTTATACATTATTACAAGAAAATCAAGAAAAATAAAGTCCCAGTCTTTTTCAAGTAAATAGAACAATGTCAGACCCTGCGGTAAATAATGATGATTTTATTGTCTCCGATATTCCTACAAATCATGCTAATATGAGCTACCAAGTCTCAGAAAAAACATTTATGGGGACTTTAGATGAAGATGTTTCCACAACAATTTTACGAGACCTGAGTCATATAAGAATTAAAATAATGAGAGTGCTGTATCCAAGTTCATTAAGAAAAATGATTTTACCAATCATAATGTCAGATATAAATGAAAGTAATGTTAACCAACTTGATTTTCAAGATGAAGGTGAATCTTTAGAAAATTCTGTAACCAAATCTCCTGATATGTGGGCGCCACTACTATTTAATCTCACATATAGTAAGATAGTATCAGACAATAATAATAGTTTTGCTTTTTTTTTTATTACAATATGGTTGTCTATGCTTGTAGTATCTTTCCATCTGAAAATTTATAATACATTATCTTTATTAGGAAAAATTTCACTTTTACTATATTGCTTTTTTCCAGTTGTTTTAAATACAGTCTTGATCAAGCTTTTTTTAAATCCATTGGGTTTAACAAAATTTTTTAAAGAATCTACATTTTTTGGTATGCAATTACTAGGGTTAGTGATAAAACTTTTTTGCACAATATTAACTACAATATGGGCTCATTATAGTTTTATAATTCAGTTGTGGAAGGATTTTGAAGCCCCTGATACAGATTTATCTGTGAATAATTGGAATATACTATTTTCTTTTAAGCATTTACCTGTCTTTATTACTTATATGTTATTAAATTGGATTAGTGTACTTTAGTTAAAAGTTGTTAAATCTGAATATACTTTTTGACTGAATATAACCGATATTTATGCAATTTTCAATTTGAATTACCCCTAAAAATTATTATTTCTAAAAAAATCATACGTATTTTCTTTATACATATCGATAAGCTAAGCTATAACATCTAGTATTTATTAAAATGCCAAAAATAAGGTAGTTTATTAAGTCCGCTCCCCGCAAAAAAAAAAAAGTATATATATATACTTTTTTGATGTTTCATTAAGGTAATTTTTTAAATTTTATTTGTTTCTCATATATAAAATCTTTGAATAAATAACATCACTCACTTTATACTATTTTAAATAAATATATTTATCCAAACCAACATTATAGTGTCAAATATATTTTTGTGTTATTAGATAATTATTATTAATTTCTCTAACAGCTGAATTTATTAGATAATTAAGATATCAAATATAATATTTTTAGCTTTATTTAATTTTCCAGTTACCTAAAAATTCTAATTGTATTTATTAAAAAATATTATGCCTCGAACATTACTTCCTGGAAATACTAAGTGCTTTTCATCAGAGTTACCATTACCTAACTTAGATGAGTATGGATTTTTTTCATATTATGATCCAAATTCTAAACCTTGTAGTTATCAGCAGGAATTTTACAAAAAAAAATATTTTTTGGATGAAAGAATTGGAGCTGCATCTGCCATATATAGATCTAGCATTGTTGTGCATGGTGGATTGGTATGTGATATTATAGACGAATTGATGATTGAGTATGTCGATAATATAAAAAAAAACCCCAATAACAATGTAAGAAACTATACCCTAACTTCTACTAACGTGTATAATGCTTGGCTAAAGTTCACTGTGAAGAAAATAAATGGTATTAACAATATGGCATGTGTGAATGATAGTGAGAGACTTCAAGATCATTGTCATTCTATTTCAGATTGCCTTTCTAATCAGTTATTTCAATTGGATTTATTAAGCAGAAAGTGGAACCACATACCGACATTTCTAGAGGATTACGGACCATTGCTTAAACCAAGAATGTGCCAGTCTATATTAGGTGATCATGAATATTTCTATATGTTTGGTGGGCTGATACCTATGAATAAATCCGAGCTTAAAACTTTGCCTAATTTGTTTCCTGTAAACGGTCATATATCAAATAACACAATTCAGTCTGCACCATTACAGTTGAGTCATATAAATGAAGATCAACTGCTTCTTGCAACCAATGAACTTTGGAGATTAGATATAACCTCTAAAGTGTTTGTGTGTATTAATGATGGTTTAGACAACTCTAACATACCTGCACGTCATAGTCATCACATGCATGTAGCGACGTTTATAGAACGATTCGAATTAGATGAGATGTCTGCAAAAAAAAAAGCAAAAAAGAATTCCTTACCTTTAATTGGATCAAAAGGCAAAAGATTACGAGATACCAGTAAAATGTATATTGAAAAGTCAGTCAAAAAATTAATTATATTTGGTGGATTAGATATTAATGATGAAGAAATTTATAAAGTTGATGTTTTTAATTTAGAGACTAATAAATGGGAGTCTGGAGTTGATGGACCATATAAGGATTTAAACCTAAAATTTCCTGTTAATAAGGAATTTGAAACATCGGTTGTAATTGATAACCCACTAACTGGTTACTCATCAATCGTCATATATAAAAAGGATGCGCTATCCCCTTTACAAGTAGTTCCTTTATTGGTTAAGAACTTATATGATGAAAATAAAAATATAATTGCTGAAATTCATGATAATAATTTAAATGAATATAAAAACGAAGATGAAGCTGACCAGTTTACTATAAAAACAGATGAGTTTGATAAGAAATTAAATTTATTAAATAGAAATTTAATTCTGCCCAAGATGAGATTATTTGGACCAAATATATTGATTTCAGGGTTTTCAAATAGAAATAACAGGGACTTAGCTCTAATGCCCATAAATAACAATGGTGCCAAACTAAATACTGTATCTGACCCTATAATCGAAGATTTAAGTTCTTTTTATGAAAATAATTTAGAGCATAAAACATATTGCTTTAGTTTAATAAATGGAAAATGGATTGAAATAAATACAGGTTGTGCTTTTGGCGCTACAATGTCGAGTCATCTAATTTCTGATGTTTTTGTATGGTCTTCTCATCATAAATTAATCTTTTTGGGATGCAAAGATTACAATAGTCTTTTGAAACATAATTCTAATAACGTACAATTTATATCCCCTTTACTTCAAAAATTTGACCACATTGGCTCTACAGGATTAACGTTGACATCTCTATTTCATAGAAATTCTACAAAAATGAACAAAGAGATATCATTCACTAAAGCTAACCAATTATTTTTTTCATCACAAGATCATAATTATACTTTACTAAACTATATTCTTGCAAACGCAGGCGATGAATTAATAGGTATATCCAATGCTGACGTGAAAAGGTTTAAGGAGTTTGCTGAATATTCGTCTCCTTTATCTGATTTAACTGCTAATAAATCTATAATGCCACCTTACACCATGCTATTAGGGAAAACATTGTTTGATGCATGCTCTGAGAGTGCATCTGATTTTGAAATTATACCTGCAAATGGAATTCCAATTTTATGTTCTATCATTGTATTAAGAAAAAGATGGGGTCGTTATTTTGATTCGTTATTAGCACACGCTTATCTCGAATCTATAGTATCTTATGATGATTCATCTATTTGTAATGATGGGTCCAAACTTTCAAGTATATCTTCTTCTGTTATTGGGAAAAAATTTAGTACAGCCTCAAATAAAGATAAAAATAAATCTTATAGTTTTCAATCCTCACTGAAAAATTCGTTCAATTCGTCATTTTTTAGTGATACGCAACACACTCAGAATCATGATTTACAAAAATTAAAGATTGATAAAGCAACACATGATAATAATGATAAATTAGAGAGCACAACCAATACAAGTAAGAGTGATGAAGTTCCCATCGTCACTATTGATTATACTTCTAAAAAGCCAAATGATATTTTTTTAAAAAATATATATACAGGAGACTCTCAAGAAGATGCTATAGCAACTAGTAATTTACATAATAAGGAGGATTATCCAAAAGAAGAAGAAATTGCTGGCTCTCCATTATCTAAAGTTCCTTCAAAGGAAAGCTATGCTCAAACATCTAGACGAGGAAGTGTTGCTTCAAGAAGCACACAAGACACTGTTAGTTCAAAACCTCAAACTTTGACAAGCTCAAGTAATGGGATGGTTTTTAGGGTTCCGTTTCAATGTACACCTGAAAACAATTCTACCAGCTCACAGATTTGCAAAACAAATAGATTTCAATTCCATAGTAATTATGAATCTATAAGTAGCCAAGTAAAAAGATTAAGTGAAACTAGAAGAAGATCAGTAACACCATCTTTTAATTATATTGAGACACCACATCATTCGAGAACACATTCATTGAGTTCAGATATTTCTAAGAAGACGCATAATATTTTACCTGAAGTAGAGATTCTTTCTGTTTCATCCACAGCAGGAAAACCTTCAAATACACCAGCACCTCCAGATATTGATTCCCCAGATATAACAAGCACTCATATAACCATAAAAGAAAACAATAACAGTCATTTTATTGTTTCTAATTTTAATACTTCAAGAAGAAGATCATCTACCGCCGCGACCGATCTGCTCAACCAGAAGGAAATGCTTAGAAACGCACCGATATTATCAGGAAATGAGTCTTATGATCGTAGAAATTCAATTTTAAGCACACATTCAGATAACGATCATTTGAGTTCTATTGTTGATAGACAGGTTCACCAAACTTTAGAAAGTGCCGCTTCGAATTCAAATAAATACAGTATATCTACTATTCATGATTATCCAAGTAAACCAGGATCAATATGCTCATCTATTAGAAGTCATAGCACAGGAACAATTGAATCTGGTGATTCTTTGATTAATTCCGAATTAGAGCCATTAATGATACCTAGATCTTTGTATTTACCATGGTCTCACACATCCTTATCAGCGTTTGTAGAATTTTTTTATACTGGTCAAATAAATCCAAAGTGGCAACTACAACCAGTTGCTTTAGATATATTTGCGATGTCCAAGCTTTATGAAGTACCACTATTATATGATGCAATCTCCGAAGTGTTTTATTCTATAATTGGAAGAAAAGAGGAAAACATTGCTGTTTATAAACAACATGTAGTAGATTCTTATGTTAGTGTTTGTAAGAGATACCTTACTGCTTTGGAATCGGATGAGAAATTATCTGATTTTTTAAAAAAGTCCAGTATTTATACTTCTTTTAGTATGCTTGATAAGTCATTGGAAGATATAGATGATGGTTATGTTGATTATTATTTAATGAAGCACTCATCTAAAAATGAGCTTTTAGATAATGATTATTTAATGAATCCATTACCTTATTCTCAATTTAAAAATAATTTTAATCCAAATTTTTTGCTAGATAATTCTGTTAACAAATTAAACTCAGATGATTATAAAATGACTATGCCAAGATTTTCAGATTACAGTACCGGTATTAATGATTCCACTGGTCATTATCAGGTATCAGAACAGTCTGGTGTATCACCAAAATCTAGTTTTTCTAAAAATGTTTCTAGCGGGCTTGATTTAAAGATATCTGTAATAAAAAAGAATTCCTTACAAAAATCTCAAATGAATCAATATGATGTGTCTAAACAAAACTTAGGAATTAATCCACAGTATGTTGAAGCTACCGACTTATTAGGGGAACATCTCAATTCGCCCACATTATCTCCTCAGGTAAATGGAAAGCTAACACCGTATGTTCAGTTATCCAAAAACAAAGATAATTCTATAACTTTACATCATATTCCTTCAGAGATTAAAATAACCGAATTGAATGATTTACTTACATCAGATTATGACATGTCCACTTCATCATCTGATTCTGAAGAAACAACAAAACAGGTGAATGATAATAATTGTTTCCCGAATTCTGATACTAGTAGCAACAGCAGAGTTTCTAGAGGCAATTATGGCTTTGGGTTAGTTTCGTCTACAAGGGGCACTAAGAAAACCTTTGATAGTAATTTAGGAGAGCATGAAACAATATCTGATAATCCAAGTAATGATAAAGTTACATCAGAAGCGCACATAAGTTCTAAAGGATTTTACAATGATAAAGATTCTGATACTAGACTATTTACTGAAGAAGAACCCAAAAGGTTTTCTAGAAATAACTTGAATTTAACATTAGAAAATTTGGCATCTAACATTTCTATTCACTCTGTTGAAACTGTAATTGAGCTGATATATGAAGTTGCAACACATGCTTTTGATGTAATGTTAGCTGTGAGAGCAAGAAATTGTTTGGAATTATGCAAGTTGTATAAGGAATCAACTGTTGAAATGAAAAAAGAGATTTCTGAGATAGAGAAGAAAATTGTAGAGTTAATACAGGAGAAGCAACATATTCAAAAATCCCAGTTCACACATAATGTACATGCAACGCCAAATAATCCAGGTGCAACAAAGGCGACAAAAGAAAATAGAAACACTAGCCAAGGTTCCGATACAAATTCAAAAGCAATTATTCATGAGAACAAAGATACTATCAGAACATCTAAGCATGAGTTAAGTGCAAGTGCAATAAGACAGCCATCATCATCATCATCTTCTTCATGTACTAATAAACACACAGAGCCAGCACTAGTAGGTGCTTATGTAGCATCTGGGGGAAATGACCTGGTTACTAGTGACTGTGAAAATGAGAAAAATAGCACAACATCCTCAATAAGTAGTATTATGTCGAGAAGCACTTCTTCTAAGAAAAAATCTGTTTTATCGAATGTGAAACAGATAAAACCAAAGAGATCGATGTCTATTCTGAGTTTATTTAAAAGAACAAATAGTAACAGGCAGTCTGAATAGAAAGATTCATTAACATTATATTAAAATACTGATTTATATATTTAGTTTTTTAGATTAAAGTGTTATATTTAAATCAAATACTACCACAAACAATAAGACTTAATGAAAGTGTATTAAAGAAGCCATAAAGCAATAATTTATTATACATACTGACACGGTTATCAAAAACTGAATGTTTGTTAATCGATTCAGTTATCTTGTAGTATATTAGTGGTAGTTTTGAACAGAGCCTGTTGTAGGATACACTATCTTGATCAGAATATTCTGAATATTAAGAAACTTATTGTGAAGTTAAATTTATATTTTGGTTTATTTTTACCTTTATAAATCTTTAAATGATTAAGGAGTAAACAAAACGGCTATATATCATTCACAGTACTTCTAGAGGTGTATAGATTAAAGTATTCGTAAATCAAGTAGTAGTTTTTAAAGACATCATAAAAATACAGAGTGACTATGTACATATGGTATAGTGAACAATTCTGATTTGAATTAAATATATTATTATATGAAAATGTTTCTAGGTTAAAATGATACAGAACCTGTGTTATTTTGAAGCTTTACACATAGCGTTATTATGTAAAAAGTTTTAAATAAGTATCAACAAGGAGATTTGTCCTTAAGAATATACATGATACTTTCTTAGGATGAGTTGCCACTCATTATAATGGGAGTTAGGTGAATCTTTGTTCTTTTTTCCATTTGATCGCTACGCTTTAAATATGATGTTGGGTTTAAATAGAAGAGTTCTATTAAAAGTTGATTAAGCAACTATAATGTACTTTACGATAGCCAAGTTTAATAAAAATACGGTATTGAAAAGTAATAACTAGTTGAATTATTAGATATTGTTGTATATTTAAATAATTTCTTTCTGCACACATTGTATCAGCAAGTAATGCACATTAAATGATTGCTTATAGCAACTTTACCACAACAAAATTTCAGAATTTATATACAAATTTAAGATTAAAAAAATAAAGATTACATAAAAATAATACAGCCTCAGATTGTCCTAAAATGAAACACCGCTAAACTTAAATAAGGTGGTGATAAATTAGGCTCGCGATGCAATCGTCAGAGACCTCCTATTTATAATATTTATACTCTTAGTGTATGCAACAAAATGAGTGCAAAAATATAAAAAGTAGAGATTACTATCAGATCCTACCAATCAAGCAGCAATAGCCTTTTCATCATCGACTGTAATAGTTGATAGGTTTT
This sequence comes from Hanseniaspora singularis (nom. inval.), assembly GCA_030565715.1. NCBI lineage: Eukaryota > Fungi > Ascomycota > Saccharomycetes > Saccharomycodales > Saccharomycodaceae > Hanseniaspora > Hanseniaspora singularis (nom. inval.). The sequence goes on along the minus strand of JAJMDG010000111.1, from coordinate 114,458 downwards.
TAAAAAAAAATTTTATTCTTAAGAATTATTTTATAATTAGACTTTTCAAAACTTAGACCTTTAGAAAAGTACTGAATAATTTTACAAAAAATTATTTGCTTCTTTATATACCGTCAAAAAAATTAGTATGAGAGTAGATAATTTGTACATATAAAAATGAAAATTTTTCATTTTACAATATAGTGTAAAAAAATTTCTTTTTTCTTTTAATACTATTATTTGGTCATTATTAAATCCGAACAAATCTATGCATAGGTAAGACATGTTAATACTAAAAAATGTAGTGAAAACGTAAAATTTTTTTTGTTCAACTTTTCGCATTAAACAATAAAAATTGTATATTTGTTAATGCATAAAAATGGAATGTCTTATAAATTATTTAATGAAAAATAAACCAACCATTATTTACTACAGCGTATAGATTCGGTATTTAATATCACCATGAACGGCTTTGAACAACCGAGTATTAATATTAGTGATTTATTGAATACCAAGTTTAATAAATCTTCTATAAAAGAACGAGCTGATACAGTTGACAAGATCATTAATTTTCTGGAATCTGAAGTTGATGTACAAGAAGATGAAAACATTAAAAAACATGATATTGCACAAATTACACTAAAAGTTTTAGACTCATATACTATATACCAAGATGATGAATCTTTAGCTTTAGTTTATAAAGTTTTCGATAAATTATTAGAAAAAACGGATAACAAATTATTGCCAAAATTATTGCTTTTTATCGAGACAACTGTTAATAAGATGGGTCATAAATCCCATGATCCCTCTGATTTTGTTGTTTTTATAAAGTGGATCACTCATTTTATTTCAGTTGTTAAAAACAATGATCCCAATATTGATGCGATTTTAACAAAGGCTTTTGATGTTTATATCAATGTTGCTTCATACTTAGACACATCCTTTCGAGATGATAAAATTTCAAAACATCAATTAAAGATTAGACAACATATCCTTAATATAACAGTTGCATGCTTTGAAAAATCTAACCAACAAATAAATATCATTGAAAAACTTGGAGAGTTAAATTATATTGATAAGGTTTTAACCAAATCTCCTATTCCAGGAGCTACTACATTTATTGGTGCTTTAGGTAAATTTGTCGCTTTGAAGAATGATACTTTAAAACAACAGTTTAAATCATTATACATTTCCAAAATTGTTGATTTTATTGGTAAGCAAGCACTATTAGGTAAACCTACTGTTTCTTCTACTGGGTTCACTGTATATTTAAAACCAATATTTAAATATTATTTAAATAAGAATGATTTAGATAAGTCAATACTTCCAAATTTAGAAAGAACCATTATGAGATCATCTGATGTAGGATTTGCTTTTGCTATCAATTTTTTTGAATTTAGATTATTTGATAATGTTTTAAATGGTTGGGACTCAGTCATAGAATCAAAGATTTTAACTCAACACTTTTCATCAATAAAAAGCCCTAAAGACACTACAAAAAAAATATCGCAACTTTCATTATTAAAATTGGCTAAAAATGGTAACTTTAGTAAAGATTCTCTTATAAAATTTGTCTCTGAATTGTTCAAGAATTTGAAAACAAATTTGAACTCTGATTATAAACAATTGGTTTCTAAAATTTTAAGTTCATTACAGTTAAATAATGATACTGATGTTTCTGATTTAATTGTAACACACCTTGACCCATATATCCTTAAAGAAAGTAATGAGCAGGTTTTATTATCATTCCTTGAAACATACTTTAAACGAGTCAGTATATTGAATGAACCATTATTAAACACTCACGTATCCGTTATTGAAAAAGGAGTTGCAGAAAAAAAGTTAACATTAAAAAAAATATGGGTAGCATCTTTACTTTCTAGTTTAAGTGTTACAAGTAGCGAGGACTTTAAAAAGTTAGTTTGCAGTAATGCCGAATTATTTGATTTTGCAACTGCAAATTTACTATCCAGCAATGTATCAGATCATTTATTAACTTTAGGATTTTTACAATTATTAGCTGAAAGTGATAGAGAATTTGATATCGAAACTAAAGAAAAAAAAATGAATTTAGGAACCAATATTTTAAAAGCTGCGTCATCTAAGTTTATTAATCATATTAAAATTAAGGACTTTTTATTTTTTTTACAAAAGCTATATGTTAAAAACTCTGTTTTAATTACTGATTGTATAACTTTAGGACTACAAAAATTACTTTCTTTATCTAAATACGATCTTGAGAATGAATGGAACCTGATTCCTAATCACATAACAAACATATTTGTATTGATATCTACTCCATTAGATAACAAATTTGAATCTGCATCCAATTTAACAAAAATTCTTTTATTCACCAAATCCTCATTTGTTAACAAAACAATTGATAAGTTAAATGGCTGGGCCGGGCTGTGTCTAAGAGCCAATTTAAACCCTACTGACGTAATTGCAGAACATTATACAGAATTAATTGAACAATATAAAGTTTTAATATTGTCTTTATCTGGTCAGACGGAATTATATAATTCCGTCTTTGACGCATTAGCTTATACTGCATTTATAAATCCTCAAGTTTTTGGACCAGTTTTAGCTGATAATATTAGAACAGGTTTTGATATTGATTACAATTTGATGGGAACTTTTACTCATGAAGACTTAGAAATTTTTAGGGAGAGCCAACCAGGGAAACTTGTTATTGATGTTATTGGAAAGTTAGATAAAAGAAGATTGGAACAGTTGAATAAAAATTCAAAAGAGTATGAAAACATTTTATTGGAAATGCAACAAAGAGAGAAAAATGAAAAACTGGGTAAGAAAGTTATTACAAGAAAGCTATCTAAGGATGAACAAGCAAAGGTTGATGAACAGTTAATTAAAGAATCTTTAGTTAAACAACAGATCACTGAACTAAATTCTAAAATTTTACCTGCTTTAAGATTAATAAATAGCCTTTCCAAATATACTGAATTAGCGGATACAGCAATGGATCATTGGTATTCGTTATCTGTTGATAAATTGCTTCATCTGTTACAAGTTGATTCTTACAATTTATTATTTGGTCAAGAGCCATTACATGTATTCTTTAATTTATCTAATGGGTTATCCAAACAATTGGGAAGTTCTAGGTTACTCATTGCTGTTGCCATATGCAGAGCTTTTAAAGTCAAAAACATACCAGAAAACTTATTAGAAGAACCTTTATTGGATTTAATATCTAGAGTTTTATACAAAGTTAAATTTTTAACAAACAGAGTTCCATTTTCTGGTCCAAGTTTAACCTTTATTCTTCCATTACTAACATATGTTCTTGATGAAGGTAAAAAAAATGCTGTTAAGAATTCTAAATTATCACATAATGCCGAAGATTATATTTCTGAAGACAAAGAAGAAGAACATTTATTATTAGCACTAGAAATTATTGCTACCCATGGGGAACAATTCCAAGAAGAATCTATTCCAAGAGGACCAATTTTAGAAAATTTACTTTCTCTATTAGCTATCCCTGCAAAGAGCAAAGCTGCAAAAGAATGTTTCAACACTTTATCTCAAAATATATCAATATCTCCTTTAAAATCTGATTTAACATTAATATTATCACATTTAATGTCACCAAGTATTTTTGTAAGAATTGCTATTTTAGAAACTCTAGATGAAGAATTTGATTTGACATTATTCTTTAAATTTGTTCCTGAGATATACATTCTATTATTTGATGCTGAGGATAATGTCAGAGAATTAGCTTCTCAAATTTGGGAGACTAATGAATTTGATATAGATTCTTCAATCTATTCAGAATTGATCAATAATTTCTTTTCCCTTCAAGATGCTGGTTTGAGATCATTTACTGCCAAGTCATATGCATCTGCTGGATATGTGTTATCAACTGAAAACGAAGATTCTCTATTTTTGTGCGTTTCGAAATTAATTGAATGCTATGTTGAGCATTCTAAACCTTTAGAAGATATATTGGATAAAAATGGATTTGTCATCACTCCAGCGTCAAGAAGAAAAGATCCTTGGGAAGTTAGATCTACAGTTGCTATCTCATTATTAGAATTGGTACAATTCATGGACGAGAACACTCCAACTGAAATAATTGTTATGATTGTAGATTTCTTCATAAATTCTGGTGCTTTGGGTGATATAAATAGTGATGTTAGGGACGAATTTAAAGATGCTGGTATATCCTTCTTAACTGCACATGGCGAAAGAAATGTTGAACAGTTTATACCAATATTTGAAGAGTGCTTGGGGACACAAAAAGATCTAATAATTCAAGAGAATGTTATTGTTTTATATGGTTCTTTAGCTCAACATTTATCTTCTGATGATCCAAGAGTTTCTGATATTGTTGCTAGATTATTAGATGCTTTGGTTTCACCATCAGAAAACGTTCATCAAGCAGTTGCTCAAATAATTTCACCATTGGTTCCTAAATTTAGAGCAAACGCAGGTGTTTTTATAAACAACTTATTTAACCAGCTATTTGATTCTCAAGCGCCACCATTTGTCAGAAAAGGTGCTGCTTGGGGTATAGCTGGGTTGGTAAAAGGATATGGGATTTCAGCAATGTATGAATTCGATATAACCAGAAATCTGATAGATGCTGTTGAAGATAAAAAAGATCAACAGAGAAGGGAAGCTGTTGCATTTTGTTTCCAAACATTGTCTAAATTATTAGGAAAGTTCTTTGAACCTTATGTAATCGAAGCTTTACCTTATATCTTAAAGAATTTAGGTGACCCATCTATGGAGGTCAGAACTGCTACTACAGATGCAGCTAAGACAATTATGTCAGTCACCACTGGGTATGGGTTACAAAAGATGATTCCTGTTGCTATTTCTAACTTAAATGATATTTCATGGAGAACTAAGAGAGGATCTGTTGAATTATTAGGTTCTATGGCTTATTTGAATCCAACACAATTATCTTCTTCTTTATCAATCATTGTTCCAAAAATTGTTGGTGTTTTAGGGGATTCACATAAAGAAGTAAGAAAGTCTGGTGACCAAGCTTTAGAAAGATTTGGTGAAGTAATTAGAAATCCTGAAGTTCAATTATTAGTGCCTACATTAATCAAGGCTATTGGTGACCCAACAAAGTATACAGAAGAAGCTTTAAATGCATTAATCAAAACTCAGTTTGTTCATTATATTGATGGTCCGTCTTTAGCTTTGATTATACATATTATTCATAGAGGTATGAGAGAAAGAAGTGCCAATACAAAAAGATTAGCTTGTAAAATTGTAGGGAATATGGCTATTTTAGTTGATTCTAAAGATTTAATTCCTTACTTAACAAGTTTAATAGAAGAAGTTGAAGTAGCAATGGTCGACCCTGTTTCAAATACAAGAGCAACCGCTGCGAGAGCTTTAGGAGCATTGGTTGAAAGATTAGGTGAAGAACAATTCCCTGGATTAATTAAGAAATTATTAAACACTTTATCTGATACGACTAAACCAGGTGATAGATTAGGGTCTGCACAAGCCTTAGCTGAGATTATTAGTGGATTAGGTGTTTCTAAGTTAGATGATCTATTACCTACAATTTTGAATGGTGTAAGTAATAAAGATTCTTATACCAGAGAAGGGTTCACACCTCTCTTATTATTTATTCCAATATGCTTAGGTTCATTATTTGCCCCTTATATTAATCAAATTATCAAACCTATTTTGCAAGGTTTAGCTGATTTAAATGACTCCATTAGAGAAACATCCATGGAAGCTGGTAAGCTAATTGTTACGAATTATGCATCAAAGGCTATCGACTTGTTATTGCCCGAATTGCAAAATGGTATGTTTGATGAAAATGATAGAATTAGATTGTCTTCATTGCAGTTGACAGCAGATTTATTATTTGAAGTTACCGGTTTATCCGCTAAAAATGAATTTGAAGAGAATGAAGAAGATGAAGAAGATATTTACTCCAATAACCACAATGAAATAAATAAGCAAATGATTGAAGTTTTAGGCCAGCATAAAAGAGACTCTGTTTTAGCTTCATTATTTATTTGTAGATCAGATACCTCTGGTATTGTCAGATCTGCGGCAGTCGATGTTTGGAAAGCATTAGTGCCAAACACACCAAGAACAGTAAAGGAAATATTACCAATTTTGACAAATGTTATTGTTTCAAACTTAGCATCTCCATCTGAAGTTTTAAGATCAATTGCTGCACAAACATTAGGTGATATGGTTAGAAGAGTAGGTGGTGACGTTATGTCCAGATTATTACCTACATTAGAATCAACTTTAGAAGAAAGTACAGATTCAAATTCAAGACAAGGTGTTTGCATTGCTTTACATGAATTAATAGAATCCTCTAGCATACAGTTGTTGATCGAATATAATACTGTAATTGTTAATATAATTAAATTAACCTTAGTAGATGGTGACTCAAATGTTAGAGAAGCATCTGCTTTTGCATTCGACTCTTTCCAAACAGCTGTTGGAAAATCCGCTATTGATGATATAATTCCTGCTTTGCTAACACAATTAGGAGACAAAAAAGGAACAGAAGATTCAGAAAATGCTTTATTAGCTTTGCAAGAAATTATGGCTACAAAATCTGAAATAATTTTCCCAATCTTGGTCCCATCTTTAATGGAACAACCAATAGATGCCTTTAAATCTAATGCACTTGGATCATTGGCTGAAGTTGCTGGTAGCGCCTTGTACAAAAAACTTTCTGTTATAATTAACTCTATTATTGAATCTTTAATAAACATGAACGATCAAAATAAAGACAAGATCGAGGTATTACATTCATTGACAAGAGTAATTTTGTCAGTCAAAGATGACCAAGGATTACACCCGTTACTACAACAGCTATTATCTTTAGTAAAAAGTGAAGATGTTTCAAAGAGAGCTGTAATTTTGAAAGTGTTACCAAAATTCTTTGATGAATCTGTTTTAAACTATTCTTCATATACTACAGAGTTTTTACAACACTTAATATTTTTGTTAGATGATGAAAATAACAACGTTGTTAAAGATTCTTTGGATTCTTTAACCATGCTAGTTAAGAAACAAGATAAATCTTATTTGGAAGAATTAGTTAAGCCTACTAAACAAGCTTTGGATATGACTGGCAGCTCAGACAATCAAATTAAAGGGTTCTCATTGCCAAAAGGCCCATCTGCAATTTTACCAATTTTCTTGCAAGGGCTAATGTATGGTAACAATGAACAAAGAGAATTATCTGCTATAGGTATAAATTCATTAATTTCTAAAACACCATCAGCTAATTTGAAGATGTATGTAACTCAAATCGTTGGTCCATTGATTAGAGTTGTTGGTGAAAGATTTAATTCTGAAATTAAAGCTGCTATTTTATCAGCCTTAAACACACTATTTGTTAAAGTTCCACAATTCCTGAGACCATTTGTTCCACAATTACAAAGAACTTTTGTAAGAGGGTTAGGTGACTCATCAAGCATTGTTTTAAGACAGAGAGCTGCTGTTGGTTTAGGATTGTTAATCCAATATCAACCAAAGGTTGATCCATTAGTCAGCGAATTAGTCAATAACAGTAAAAATTCTGCTGATATAGGCGTAAAAACAGCAATGTTGCAAGGTTTGATGGAAGTTATTTCAAAGGTTGGTACAAAGTTAAATGAAAGTAGTAAGAAACAAGTTATCAATTTAGTTGAAGATGAACTAAGTAATGAATATAAAACACTAAACGTAGCATATGCTAGATTAATTGGTTCTATCTCTGAGATTTTAACAGAGGAAGAAGCCAGAAACATTCTACAAGATAAAGTTTTTAAATTCAAAGATGTAGGAGAAACATCCCAAGAATCTGGAGAAAAGATTGTGTATTCAGAAACTTCCTTGGAATTTTCTTGTTTAATTATTAATGCATTTTTAAAAACATCTCCTCTCCATGTGTTTGAATTAGAAGATGATTTTGTATCTTTCATCTGTAAAATGAATCAGCAATCAAAGTTCTTACAAGTTTGTGATTATTCATTATCTGCTATTGGTAAAATATTATTATTAATTGATGAAACTAGCTCTAAATTTATCAGTATGCCAAATTCTGATAGCAACAGTGGTGAGCCTTTTAAATTAAAACAAGTAAATACAGATATACTAATGCAACAGCTTATTAAGAATATATTAAGTCCTGCATCTAACAGTCCAGATCTAAGTAGATTGGCTTTAATAATAGTTAGAGCATTATCAAAGCACAAGTATCATCAATTAATCAAACCTAACCTCGCTTTATTAGTTCCAGAAGTCTTTAGTTCTGTTAGATCTGTAATCATTCCTATTAAGTTAGCTGCTGAAAGTGCATATCTAGGAATATTTAACTTAGTTGAAGACGAAGAACAAATCATTTTTAACGAATGGTTAAAGTCAGTTATTAACAATGAAACTGTATCAAACACACTTGGTGATATCTTACAGTTAAGGTCTATAGTTGAATACAATAAAAGAATAGCCACAAGATTAGCTAAAAATGAAAGAGAAAGAATCATATCTGGTGGAGATAATGAGGCTGTTCATAGTGATGAATTTGAAAACGAAAAAGAAATATGGGCCATTGGTAGTATTGAAATGCAAAATATACCATAGTTTGTAGTAACTATATACATATATATTAATACTAATATTTTAAAAATTTAAAATAATTATTTTTCTTTATTTTTCAAATATAAATTATTGAACATTTCATCAATGCTAGATGCGAATTTATTATCTAGATCGCTTACATTATTTACATAAGGTTCATCGTGGGTAGTTAATTCAATTGTTAAACTATTATAATCAAGACTAAATTTAGGATGATGTTTCAATGATATAGCCGTCGGAACAATACACTCATTTATAAACTTAATGGATTGTTTAAATGTTTTAAACGTATAATTAGCTTTCAAATATGATGTCTTCTCATTCGGTGATTTTATAAGTTTCCATCTACAACTATTACCAGATAGTGCTATTGAACTAAAGAATCGAAACTTATAAGGTTTATTCATTGTCATTTAAATATAAATAATTATATTTCATATTTTATGGCCTACGCTTATAAATTACTCTTAAAGTTAACTTCGATTGTAGATTATTCTTAAAACACTAGGAAGGTTAATAGTAATGTTAATATTAAAAAAAAAAACTTTAAAAGCTTCATTTTCTTATGCTAGCATGTTTTCTATTTTTTCTTTAAAAAAAAAAAAAATTAGAATGAAAAAAAAAAAAAAGAAAGTATCATACAATAACCAATTATAATAAACAATCATTTTAATAGAAATCAAAGCTGTTAAATTTAGCAATAGTATTAAAGGATAAAGTTTCTAATATAAGACTTAACTTTTTAAAAATATTATAGCCGCATAGATTGCATATTAAATTCATAATAACGTTACTTAATAAAGGATTACTTATTATTTGAATGGGCCATGTTGGTAAAAAAAAAACTCCTTTTGGGTGCCAGGAATGCAAAAGAAAAAGAATCAAATGTAGTAACATACAATCAGTAGACTCTCTGGGTTTATTTGAAAGTAAGGAAATATCTAGCTGTAAAAATTGTAAAAAAGCTGCACTCAGTAATAATAGTACTGAAAAGATTCATTGTGTTTACTTAAACATACATGAACAAAAAAAACTTAGAAGTATTAGAAAGATTATTAGAAAGAATTACTTAAGTTTTTACCCGTTTTCTGATGATGGTGTTAGTGAGCAAAACAATAAATCATTTATTGACGATAATATATTAATTGAAAGATATATTAAAGGCAATGAAGTTTTTGAGTTTAATGATCAGATTTTAAAAGAAATTGTTAATGATAAAAATGTAACTAGTAATAAGAAAGCAGTAGAGTATTCAGCAAATGATTTTTTACCAAAAAATGATTCTTTCTTAAATAACGATTCATTAAATATAAATATTGATTCACCAATCATACTGAACGTCAATAATGTGATAAACAACAATGAGCTGGACTTCCTATTGGATGATATCATGAATTTAATGAATGGAATTAATAATAGCAAGAATGTTATAAAAGAAGTTGACCAACGAGAAATAGAGGATATTCATGAAGCATTAGAACAAGATATGTTTTTTTTGCATAACCATTACCAAAGAGAAACCCAACAGCACGTAACTAATATTAATCGAATAATGACATGGAATGAATTGGAAATATTTTTTAATAATTATAAAGAAATATTAATATTAGATGAAAGAGATATACTTTATTTTAAAATTTTTTATGAAAAAATATCATATTGGATTTTTCCATTCCAGTTTATTAAAAAAGATAATATAATTAATAATATATTCTTTAATTATATTCTAAAAAAAGTAAATTATACAGATAGAAAAGAAACTTTAAATTTTAAGTCAGATCCGTTGATCTTAGGTATGATGGCATTAGCTGCTAAATATGAGGAAACTATAAATAAATCACAAGTAAAAAATAGTATAAAATACGCAGAATTAGCAGTAAAATGTTTAAATCTTAAAATTGTAAATATCTCAAATGACATTGATAATTTTTTAAGATTAAATGAATGTATAGGCTCATTGACAATAACAATTTTGCTTTTAGTAATATTCAACTCATCGGAAAATAGTACTGGCTGGCGAAGACATCAAAGAGGTGCTAAAAATATTTATTTAAAGTATTTAAAAATGAAGAATTTTAGTGATGCTAATAGAGCAATGTCATTATCTAATGAAGAGACAGACTTAGTTTTATTGTTTAAGCACTGGTTCCCTACTTTTGATATGTTAGCAAGTTTGATAACTCTAGATAAAGGGACTTTGACCACGGAAGAATTTAATTTATATTTTCAACAGAATGATTTCAATCATGTAAATTCTTGTTTTTTTTTGGGTGATAAATCAAATGAAAAATTATGGTATAATCATTTTCAAGGACATAGTCATTCATTAACCAAATTAATTGTTAAATTATTGGATGTTGTTGTTGCTGACAAAGAAATTGATTTGGCATATTTTTTTTCATTTATGAAAGAAATTAATGAATGTAGAAGTTATAACTATAAAGAAAATGTTTATGGGAAACTAATTAATCAGAATATTCAAATGGATGAGTGTACTGATAATAACGAAGGAATAACATTAATTAGTAATATTAAATACAGTATGTTTGATATTTCACATATAGCACACACAAACGTTATATCGATGATATTCTTCGAGTTATTATCAAGAAGCGATAATGATTTTTCAGGTCTTATACAAAAATGTGTGGATGAACTAAAGTATATTTATATTCCTATATTTAAAACTAATATAGATTTTGAAAATGATTTTAGAAAAGAAATGGAATTATTATTAAATTCTGATACTGAAGTTGATTTAGAAACATTTACTAAAATATTAACATTTCAAAACATTATAAGAGAGGAGCTGGTTGGAGATTTTAAGTTATTAATGTTGTTCTCATCAATTAACTTATATGCAGCATTTTTAACTAAAGACACAGATAATTTTTTTGAGGAAAGATGCAAGGTTTTAGCATATTGTCATTCCTTATATTTAAACTGTGGCTCTTCTGGGTGTTTTACATATTTTAAGCATTTTATATCTATGTGGAAAGCATCTGACCAATCAGATACCAACGAGTCTAAAAAAATGAAAAATATTCTTTTTAATAATAATTCAGTGCCTTTTATCTAAAAAGCAATATATTAAAATATTCATTATATATATAATTATTTATTATAAGTAATTAACTGTTAAAAATTGAAGTTTGCTCTACTGTCTTCTCTCAACATTTGTTGAAGTCTATCATACTCTAAAACGGAGTCATTCTTCTCATTTTCTAAATCATAAATATCATCATAATCCAAGATTTCATCTTCATCTTTTTTTAAATACATCATAATATCCTGTAGGTCTTTTGATGGTATATATTCACTGTCCATCCTAACGGATGGTGCACCCTGAAGAGTACGAATCTGTTCTAATAACCTAATTCTTGTATCATTTAAAAAATTTTTCGTATTTAAATCGTACAATATACTATCACCAAGGTTGGGGTAAAGAGAATAATCTGGTGCATAATATTTCTTGAAAGGAAGGTTTTCGGGAAGTTTTTCTTTTAATATTACATCATTAGCTACACCTGTTTCGTAACACCAAGCTCTTGAAACATTTATAGGTGTATAGCCACCACCACCAACAAGAACTAAAGGTACCCCTAATGATCTTACAAATTTCACACATTCACCATGGCCTTTAACAGTTAAGTTAAATGTTCCTAATCTATCATAACCTAATGAATCTGTACCACACTGAAGAACTATGCATTCTGGATTGTAACTTTCAACCAATGGCCCAATAATGCTCTTAAATAATTGTGTATATTCATAATCTTTAATACCATCCATAAGTGGTACATTTAAACAATAATTTTTTCCTTTAGATACGCCTGTCTCTTCTAATGCACCTGTCATTGGGAAAAAATACCCACCATATTTATGAAATGATATTGTAAAAACTCTATCAGTCATATAAAAAGCTTCCTGTACACCATCACCATGATGTATATCAATATCAATATATAGTACTCTCGCATGTGTTTTCAGCAGATCTAAAATTCCAATTACAATATCATTTAAATAACAAAACCCAGAAGGTTTAAATTTCTTGGCATGATGCAATCCACCAGACCAATTAATCGCTATGTCTGATTTTTGTTGTTTTATACAATCTACAGCCGATAAAGTCGTAGATGTGTAGTTCAAACAATATTTATAAAGTCCATGAAAGATGGGACAATCATTATCATCAATATCGTTTCTTATAAGATATTTCTTGTTTTCTTGATCAGAATTATCATTTAAATTTTTTAGAAAGTTTAAATATTCAATAGAATGAAACTTTAAAATTTTGTTTTCTAATATGTTAATGTTCTGATTATCATTAATATCTACCTCATATAAGTCCATTATATTATGTAGACCATAGCCTGTGACCAAATGGTCTGTTAATCGCAATCTAAAAGGCTTCATAGGGTGATATGGACCATAATGATAATTTATTGTGTCGTTGTTTCTATGATAGGATACTCTTTTCTTAGAATGTGATGAGGCAAACTCAAATAACGGTATAGTATCTTGTGTCTTTTCATCATAAAAGAAGGTACCATCATCTATTGCATTAGCCATTATAAAATAACACAAAAATAAATTTTATTACAATTTGATATATTTATTAAAAAATTTCTTGGTTTAGCTATTTTATAATTGGGCTAAAGCTCTTTACAATTAAAATAAATTTATTTTTTGTTTTTTTATTCTTAAAATGACATAAAGTATGATGTATATAACTTTTAAAAAAATTTTATTCTTAAACACGTGATATATGACAATAAAAGATTAAGATAATTAAAAATATAAAAATACAAATATTTAAACATCTAGCTAAGGATTACTTATCCAAACCACCAATCAAAGCATTAATTACATAGAGAGAATTAAGATCCATAGTATGAACAACACAATTAGGTATTATAACGATATAAATGTAAATTTATTACAATATATCACTATTATATTTAACAATAGACAAGAGAGCTATGATATAGATTTATTGTTAACATCTTTTAACAAATATCACTATAATCTAGAAGATATATCTAAGTCTGTATTGGTGAATGATTTAAATATTTTAATTAATTATTACATTGATGATTTTACAAGTTTAGGTTTGGATATGGATAGCAACCATGTAATAATAAAGGATATCGTTGATATTAATATCTTATTAGATAAAGTGACAGATCATACTTACATAAATGGTCATACCTCAAATAAGTTTGTTTTTGAACAACAACCAGGTTTGAATCTTAAAGAATATTACAAAACCTATTTTTTTTCCTTGCTAAACAATGACTGTAAGAATGACATTACTAGCACAGATTATAAAAAGATGAATGATTTGTTAGATAGAAGGACATCCTTCTATAAACTATATAAAGAAAGATTAAATTTTGCTAATAAGCAGACAAATAAAAAAGCTGAAAATTGTTCATCAGTATGCACTGAAGAAGATGAATCTAGCCATGCATTTAAAATTTTAAAGTATTTTAATATTCATAATGGCAATCCTGTGGACTGGTTAAAATACCAAAACCATTTGACTGAGAAGGAATTAAGCTGCTTTCAAAATAAAATTCATTTTCTACCTATAATAATTAAGAATGTTACTGATATTCAACTTGGCGATTGTTCGTATTTAGATACATGTCATAAATTTCAACAAAACCAAAATAGTTGTAAATATATTCATTATTATGAATATAAACCTATTATTAATAAAAAATTAAGTTCGTATGATAATCATAATAATACTAAATATTTTGAATTTTACGAAGAAATTGATTATTTTGAAGAAATGAATGCAACAGTAAAATATGATGCTCTTTTTACTTTTAATTTATCCAATTACAAAAGATCCCCTAGAAAACCAGTGCCTGTTAAATGTGATATCAGAAAATATAATTTTGATATTTTAGCTAAGGAAAATTTTAATTGTGTAATTGCTGATCCACCATGGAACATACATATGAACTTACCATATGGAACTTGTAATGATCAAGAGCTATTCGAATTGCCATTAAATAAACTACAAAATAAGAAATTCAATAACTACTACTCTATATTTCAGGGAATTAGCAATAGGACTGTTTATAAACAAGGAGGCATCATAGCACTTTGGGTTACTGTAAGATCAATAAATTTAGGAAAGCAATTACTACTATCAAACGGATATAAGATCATTAATGAATTATCATGGATCAAAATTAATCAACTATGTAGAACCATAGTGACAGGAAGAACAGGACATTGGTTAAATCATTCAAAGGAACATTTACTAATTGGATGTAAAGGTAACTTTGAAGAGTGGTTATTACTTAGACAACAAGATTTAGATTATATAATCTCACAGACTAGGGAAACGAGTAGAAAACCTGATGAGCTATATGATATATTAGAAAAACTGTGTGGTGATCATTCTAATAATTTAGAATTGTTTGGAAGAGAAACTAATCTAAGAGATAGTTGGATTACCTTAGGTAACCAACTTTAATAACTCAAAAAACTCCATTGCTAGCATATTTATACGATAACAATATAAATGACCTGAAAGTATCCACTTATTCAAAGTTACAGATTTTGATTTAACATGTGATTTACACTTTAATATCTTAAACTAGTTGAATCCTATTGAATTTTAAATCTGATTGGTTGAAATACAAAAAAACAAAAAATATTTTTTTTAAAATTAAAACCGAAAAATATATATGTTATGACTTTTTTTAAAAAAAATTTTTTTTAACGATTCTTATTTACTTAAAGACAAGTATGACAGAATAAGTTCAAAATAATATGTTAAGAACTTAAATTCTGAAATTAAACCACAGGTTGTTAACATACAAATATACTGTACACACACATAATGTTTAGAGGAATTACCAAATTTAATTTTAAGAGATTTCAATCTCATGGTCATCATGCCACTCCAGAAATTTCTTTCAGATCTCCTAATTTAGCCAAGGCCAAAGCTTTCTTAGAATACAACAAGCAAGTTGTTGAACACAGTGGTAAAACTGCTGCTTTATGGTACAAGATTTCTTTGTTTATTGCTTTTCCAGCCATTATCTTATGTTCTATCAACACATGGGGTATTGAAATGAAGCATGCTGAACATAGAGAACACTTAAAACATATCTCTGATGAAGATTGGCCAAGAAATAGAACTTACCAAAATGTCAGATACAAACCATTCTTCTGGGGTGATGGTGATAAGACTTTATTCTGGAATGAAGGTGTTAACAGAAATGTCTCCAAAGACTAAATTGCCCAACATGATTGATGATTATCTAATTAAAGGTGAGCTATTTTCAAAAAATATATTTATTAATATAAACACGATGATTGCAAAATTGGAAGCATATCTTTCGATATGTTTCAATTTGATGATTTAAATGATAAGCTTGCACAAAAACAAATAAAGCATGAAATTTAAAATAACAGATTTATTTGGTTTCTCTTTTTATGCTATTCGGGTTAGAGGATATATAATTTACAAATAAAATGTATTTATTTATATATATATTATTTCTAGGTAAATTCATATAAATAATAAAATTTATTCAATAATCAAAGTTTTAAAAATATACTGATTAGATAAAATACATTAGGCTCACTTTGCTGTGTTAACTAATATCATTATAAGATTTATATTGTACAGACATGTAATTCTGTTGAATAAAACATATATTATGGATAATAAACTAACCAAAGTAAATGATATATAAACAACATAAAATCTAGATTTCTTGGCTAGCAGTGTTAGTAAGCATATATACTGTTGTTAAAATCATTAATATTAAACTATTTATTATTTAAAACTAATAATAAATATGTATTATTTAGACGAAAAAATAAACAAATTATTTGTTGCAGCAATTGCAACAGTATCTTCTTTTGGATGCCATGAGAAATGCAAAATATTCTTTTTGAAGTCAATATGATCATATATTTCTGGATCATCCATATAGAACAGTTTGCTATTGTTTAAATTATTCAAACCCCAATAGCCAGCCATCATATTCTTCATTCTTTTGTTTCCTGTTATATCGTTATTTCTATTTCCACCTAAAGCTACATTCGAACTTCCACCAGATAACAGATTTTGTTGTGGCTGTTTAAATGCAGACTTATCAGCCTGCAAACATACAACTTCTATCTCGTCTGGCTTAGCATATTTTATAAAAGAAGAGTTTATATTACTACTACTATTATTATTCGTATGATTTTCGATATCCATTTTGTCATCTTCATCAATGGTGTTATTGAATGAAATGTATGGTGTTTTATTATATGTACCATTATTATTTTTAAAAACTTCTGTTTGTTGATCAAAACTTTCAACAGTCTTATCTCTCAAAGAAATATTTAAATCAAGTAATTGATTCTCTGTTGAATAATTATAATTACCATTGTAATCTGAACCAGGATATATCATGAAATGATTGTTGTATGAACCTGTCATAACAGTTTTTGAGTCCTTGGCAAACCCAACTTCAAATTTATCAAATATAGCATCATTTTCATATGTATCAGATAACTTGTCATTCAAATTTTCGTGTACAGGAATTACTTTTAATGGTTTACTATTCATATTAATATCCCAAATTTTAACTGTTAAATAATCTCTGGAAGCAATATATCTACCATCTGGTGAAAACTTAACATCAGATATAGAGGAAGTTATCTCTGTAAAAAAGTTGTGAGTAACAGGGTCTGTGTATTCAACAAAAACTTTAGAGTGGTTGTCACAAAGAGAATCTTTTCTCATATCACATAGCTTGATTGTTCCTTTTGAAGATGCATACATAAATATATTACAATGCTGTGGATGAAACTCAGCAGAAGTAATAACTTCTGTTAACTCTTCCATATTTGCAGGTTTAATATCTACAATATTAAAAGATTGATCAGGAATTTCATAAGACCAAAGGTTTACTCTTAAATCATCAGATGAAATAAACGTTTCTCCATCACTATTAGGTGATATTGAATTTATATGGTAAGTATGTGCATTTGCATAAATTCTTTTAGGTTGTGCTGCAATAATCTTATCATGGTAAGATAGTTTAGGAAGAACCAAATTATCAATTGATAATGGTGGAGTAAGTAAATTTGGCTTGTTCATGCTGTTCAAAAAATTATTGTGTCGACTATATTGCCTCCTTAGAGCATTAATATTAGCGCTTCCAACAGATGAATCCCATCCTTGTCTCTTTTCAATATTGTTTTCAGAAACTAATTTAATATTTTTTTCATAAATCTTCCACAATTTTATAGTTTTATCATTAGTTGAAAGTAAAAAATGAGAATTATTTGTTGGTTTACACCACTTTATTTGATTGACCTTTTCTTCAATCTCTAAAGATTTTAAATAGTCAAATTCAGCATCATGAGATTGGAATTCAGTAAGAAATCTATATTCACAATCAGAATAATCCTTGTCTTTAGATTGAGATGAAGCTGAAGAAAATCCTGATTTGTTGTTATTAGAACTATTATGCTCTTCATCCATTATGATATCATTATGTTTATTTTTCTGTTTATCATAAAACACTCTTTCAAATAAAACAACTCTACCGCCTTTATCACCAGTGGCTAAGTAATCACCAGTTTGATCAAATTCAACAGCTGTTATTATATCTGCTTCGGTTACTACAACATCCTGCTTATCACCAAAGCATTGACTAAAATTAAAGTTGTAAAAACTCTTAATATCTGACATATTTAAAAAAAATAAGCTATAATTACTATATCAACGTTACGTTTATGACTTTTTATAAAAAATAATATTAGTATGGAAAACAGTAAAAATATAATATGTTTATCTATGTTCGTTCTTAGCTAATCCTTGGTAATTATATATATTTAAGATATTCTATTAGTGTTTAAATTACACTGAGAGTGTTTATATATGGTACTTTATCTATTATAAGATTTGTTCTTATGATGTAAAACAACAGAATCACATAATTAAGAAAAAAAAAAATATTTTATTGAAGGAAAAAAAGAGGGAGGGGCAAATAAAAAAATTACATATATAAAATCTAACATCATACGTATAAAACAGTATATAACTGTTATTTTACTAGCAAAAAAAATTTTGCCTTTAACATTTTTACTCTTTTAATATAAGTTTGTTTTCACTGATAAAAATTTTTTAAGGGAGAGTCAATAATTTTCTTAATAAATAAATAAAATTTTTATTCTAAAAAATTAGATTTTTATAATCGTACACTTCAAAAAAATATAATGTCACAAAGATTACATAACGCGAATATTATTTGAATCTTCAATAAGTTTAAAAAAACAGCTTGTTTTATTACATACACTCAAAATTAATTTGAAAGAATTATTTACCTCTTGTAATTCATATCTAAAAAAATTTTAAATGTTATATCCGATACTTAACAATTATAAAAAATATGTTAAACATAAAACTATTATTGAACATGTATCAAAAATAAATACATCAACTGGGTTTAAAAAGATATTATAGTATTTTATATTTTTTGAAAATTCTTATCACTTTTGCGTTGTCTTATATATATAATCTAGTAATCAAACTAATACATAATATATTCCTATATATGTTTATATATATTTATATATATAAACTTAATACCTTAAATTTTTATTATGATTATATTACTTATTTATAAAGCAGCGGCAGCAGCACCTTCAGCAGAGACCTTGTCACCACCTTTGTTGAATCTTGGTCTTCTTGGTGGAGCTCTAATCTTTCTGTTTTCTCTGGATCTAACTCTAACAATTCTAGCGTGGATAGCACAGGAAACACAGTAGTGGTTCTTAACATAAGTCTTTGGTAAAGCGTATTCGTTGTAAACAGAAGCTTCAGATAAATCTCTGATGGCTGCGTTTTCGACAATGTTCTTGATTTGAACTCTCTTGATAGCCTTATCTTTTGGAACAGACTTAGAACAGTTCATACATCTGACTGGCTTGACGTGACCTCTACCTTTTTTGTTTCTACCGTTGGAAGCTCTCTTTTTTGGCATGCTATTTAAAATAATATTACATTTAGCTACAAATGTATACTTTTATCGGAGCATTTTTATTATGAAATAAATGAACATATTTCTAATTAAAAATATGTTCAAACAAAACAAATAAAAATTAATAAAAATATTGATAAGAATAAACAAGTTGTTAGTAAATAAAAATTCCAATACTAAATTCAAAAATATGATGCAGTTACCAGTTTCCAAAATAATGATTAATAAAAACAGTTATAAATTTTATCAAAATGCTAAGAGTACTCTAAAACCTTGAGACGACTTTCGTGTATTAGAAAGTCCTTATTATCAAATAACATTTAACAATCCATAAAATGAATTATAAGATCTCAGTTAAAAGAATGGTTAACACTCAGATAGTTATGATATTTAAAAAAAACAACTTAATCATTTAATAACTTAAATATATTGATTATTTAAACGTTTAAAATATAAGTTATTCACTTTGATAATCGATTGGTATAAATGTATTAACGTTATTTAAAATCACATGTCTGTTGGCAACGGATAACAAGCTTCATGCAGTATATTATATCTTCTTTTTTTTTTTAATTGTACATACCTTAATGTTAGATTTATGTGGTTTTTGAACTTTCTCTTTCCTAATGTATTTTTTAGCTTTATTACATTTAACACAGCTTAAACCTTAAGCATTTTTTTAAAAATGTATTGAAAATTAGAATCTACATACACATTTCCTTTTTTGAAAAAAACTATATGGTTTGAATGTCGCTTTTAAACATAACTTTAATATTATATTAATTTTTGCATTATAAAAAAATTTTTTAAATTATAAGTATACAAATTTTTTCTCTCTAATATTAAAAATTTTAACTGACTTTTTTTAAATTTTTACGTTTTAAAAAAAAAAATAATTTTAAATAAAAAAAATTGTAGCAAAAAAATTATATTTTAGACACGTGAGTAACGATAGTGTATTTATAAATTGATAAAGCATTAAAAAAATTATAAACTAAAATTTACAAAAGTGTTATACACCAATGAACATTGAAAATCATACAAGTAATCTCAAAATAATTACGTAACTTAACATTATGAAAATCTTGATATTAAATCTAAGCTATCGATTCTCTAAAAAAATTAAAAAAATACGAATTTAAAAAAACCTGATCTTCTATTATAAATTAAATCTGCATATTTGTTTAATTTTGACTGAATATATAAAATGATTTAACCTTCATCTTGAATAAAATAAAATATCTATTAAATCGCAATTAGTAATAAATATTAATAATTGAATGATAGAACAATAAACAAATAAATTTGTATTAACTTTAAAATAATTCTTTTTTTAAAAAATGTTGTCATATACATGACAGTAATACAAATAACTCATATATCAATCATTACATCATTATTATAAACTATATATAGAATCATATTTGTTTCTACTAGAGAAATTTTGAACTATCTTTAGTGCATATGTATATGCAAAAAGACTGATTAAAAATTATTCTATATTCATAATTAATGATATGAAACAAAAGCATTTTACAATAATCAAGTTGAAATTAATTAAATAATTATTTTTGTTCATTTTCACTAAAAAAAAAAAAAACAAACTCTTAATTTTCATTCTTGTTGTTAATATCTTCTTTAACTGTTTAAAGTTTAATGAGTGTGACCATTACCGACTATTTTGGTAACCTTGTAACATTGACCACATTCTGGACATCTAGAAACCTTTTCAGTGGTTGGTCTTAAATAAATAATTTCATGAACATTCTTACCTTCGATACCACCACAACCAACAAATCTGAAGTCATCATATGATAAAACAGGAATTGGATCTTCTGGAGTACCAACTCTGTTTGGAGTGCAGGAACCTAAGTCAAAAATGTCAATACCAGCCATCTTACCTAATAATTCTAATCTGGCAGCACCAGTAGCTTGGTCATATTCAGTTGGAACTTGACCATCCTTTGGACCTGTACCAAACAAATCTTCAGTGGACTTAATATCATAAATTGTTTGCTCGTAACCAGCTTCAGCCATGACTTTCTTATATTCTTCAATTTTTTGTAATCTTTCAGTCTTATCTTCACTCAAAATCTCAGTCTTTCTTGGTAAAGATTGTAATCTTGTAGAGGAAACAACAAAAGATCTGGTAGTTGTTCTTAAAACGTTTTTAGATAAATTGACTCTGGACAACATCGTTATTAATTTCTGTAATTGTAATATCTTATTAAGGTGTATTTAAATATGTACGATTTGACACGGGTTTCTATTATTTTTTTAGTAAAGATCTTTTAATTATAAAATCTTATTTCTAATTTTTTAACATAATAATTAAAGAAAAGTAAAATAAATTCAAGAAAATAGAAAATTTTTATTTCAAAAAAAACAAATATTTTAAACTTTTAAAAAAATCTGCAGTTTTTTTTCGGTTTTAAAATTTTTTTAAACTTACAAAACTTATTTTGTATAATATTATTGGCCTATAATCACGTGTATTCCTGAGTAAATACCAGCTTATGATAACACTTTATTTTAAAAAGATTAACTCAAAAATTAAATCAATTATAAAAACATTATAATAAATTTGATATATATATATTTGTTTTCATAAGGTTTAAAAAGTAATGATCTCTCATTTATAATTATTTGTTCAAAACTTTATTAATTAAATCCAAACAAAACTCGCTTGATCTATTAAATACTTCAAAAGTTGAAGACCCTATATGTGGCGTGATGGATGAATTAGAGATTGTTAAATCATCGCATTCTTTTGTCAAACTAGGTTCTGCATAGAATACATCAAGTCCAACATGTCTGATTCTAGTTTTTATAAAACTTTTAGGAATATTTTCCCAATCAATTAGCATACCACGTCCTAAATTGACTAAAGAAAGATGATTGATATTTCTATCATTATATCTTGAACAATTTAACAAGAATTTTTCATTAACAATATGTTTAGTATCAGACGATAATGGTAAACATAAAACTATAGCATCAAATTGATTCAAATTTTCATCCCACTGGCCCCATGGGTAATATTTAAATTCTGAATTTTCTTTGTTTATTGTGTCTTCACCTGATCTAGTTGTGTAATAGACATCCATTGATAACCCAAATTTTAATTTTTTTGCTAAAATCTGACCTATTTTTCCAAACCCTAATATTAAAGCTTTTTTGTGCATTGGAGAAGTTGTATACATATACTCAAGTATCTCAGTCTCAACATGATCTGGTTCTAAAACTTTGCCATTAAGTTCTTTACTTGAATCTTTCTTATCTAAATCATCGGTAAGCATGGTTTTATTATCATTAGTAGTATCCTCAAGATTTTCATCTAGGACTTTTAATTCATGGCCAAAACAAAATCTTAATTCGTCAGTTGTATCGCCTCTTAAATGCCCTCTGGTCGCGTCAGAATGCAATGTGTCTCTTAACTTATCTTGTTGATAAGAAAATTTTCTAAACCCTTCCAATACATGAAACATTCCACAATCAGCAACATCATTTGCAACGTAAAATTCAGAATCATCATAATTCTTGATGACGCAATTATAGTTTTTTTCGAGATATTCAAAAGGAACTTTATCTTTTCCACGACTGCAAATGGCTATGACTTTTAAATGTTGCAATTGCTCATGTTGTTGAATCATTTCTACAGTTAATCCATTCGGTAATGGATGAAACCCAGAATAGCCTAAATACATTGCTTCGAGTTTATACTCAGTACTAGGATAAAAATTTTTTTGTATATATTGAATAAAATCAGTTTTCTGTTCTTCACCAGATTTACCTTTTTTAGCAAATCTAAAATTAAAAATAGAATGATTCTTTTTCAATTCTTGAAAAGTATCAGTTTGAACTGGTTCATTGAAAAATAAAATAGAGCTTGTAGTGTTTTGAGCGACAGACATCTTTAATCTTTTGGTTTTCAGTGCGTTCTAGTATTTAAATATTTTTATTGTTATATGTATTAGTTTTATAACTAGTTATTAAATAATCCTGGTTACTGCAAATTTTATTTGTAATGAAATTTAGTTTCAATTGTAACTATTCTTTAGCCGAATGTTTTCCTTAATAAAAATAAAATACTTATTTTACCCCCTTAAAAAAACTATAGATGTAATTTTGGTTTTACCCTTTAAAAACGACGAAGCACATATTGTATCAAAAAAATTAATTAGCATTAAAATTAATCACGTGTAGATATTTTTAAAATCAAATCTTTCACAAAAGGTGCTAATTCATGAAAGTAAATTAACATATATATAAACATTTTAAATAACACGACAAATAGTTTAAATGTTTTTATTATGTTCTTAACTATCTAAAATATATTTTTATTTTAAAAGTGAGATTATAGTAATTGTTTGGATAAAGATGACATGTATTAATACATAATTAAAATGTGAAATAACTAAAAATACTTTATGTGTGTTGCAAACTATATAAATAAATGTACATATAATGTTTCATTCAAAAGTCTTATTGCAAAGATGTTCGATTAAGATATTAAAGTAAAGCTTGATAAAAAAGTTCAGCATAATCTTGAATAATTTCAACGCCAGGCTTGAATACTTAAATCAAAGAGTAAATTACCTTTTTAATAACTGTTATCTATTTCTTAGCATCATAGAACAGTTCACATAACATTAGCCGCTTTATTATTTATCATAATATAGAAATGAGCAACTATAAAAACAATTCATTTATAACTACATAATAGACCTGTATTTTACATATCAAATATTATAAAGTTCGTATTTCAAAATTTTACCAAAATAAGACACTACCTATAGTATCAAAAACAAGCATTATCCTTATAAAGCTCTTATTTAAAACACTAAAGTTATGTTTTTCAAGAGTCTAACTTCACTAAATTCAGTATCATTTAGTTTTGATCATTATTATGAAACTTGTAACATTCTTATATATTATAAAACCTTTATTTATACCATGATCCTTTATTTTTTTTAAAAAAATAAATTAAATATACAAAACTCAAAAACATAAAGAATTGACCATAAAAACCTATGAATGATATAGCTACCATATCATCTTGTTTATTAAGATGTTTTGACCATATTTCCAATATCCATCTATTCGTTTTTCTTTTTAATTGTAGCAAAGTGATTTCTTTAAAAAGTCAGCTGTGCTGATTATATTGTTTTAGCATGTGATTAATAGAAACCATATAGTTTATTTTTAATATTTGATAAACATAAACGATTCAGTCTGTGAAATTTCTTTTAATCTAAAATTTCACTCATACTTATGTCAAAGCCCAAATATCTTTGTATTATATTAATGCGAGCTATAAACCCATGTGCATACATGTGTTCCCAAGTAACTTCTTGTGAAATAGTAATGATGAAAAGTCTGTTTATATTAAAATTATGTGTTGACTTTGTAACAGTGGGCTTTTAAATATCTACTTCTAATTAACGTCTATACATATTGATAAGCTATTTTATTAATTATTCAAAACACCACATAAAGACAAGGATAGATCTAATATATTATTTAAATATATTCAGCCGTATTTAAGTCTATCATATAATAAGTATTTAAAAATTGTATATTAAGGCCGACTATAAAAAGTGTGTATTTTTTAATAAATATCCACAGTTTGTCTTTATATGAAAAATGAACTTTGGTATGTTTCCAAAATGCATTAAATGTGATTTAATCATTTATAATCACGTTTTAAATCGTTAAACCAGATTTAGCATATTTATCATTACTTAGAGTCAGTGAAGTTCTCAACATAAAATATGTATTATAAGTAATGGAGTTAGAAAACATTTTACTAGCATTGTAAAATCAAACATCACAATACATGACATTAATAACCATAAGCAAATAATCCCTAAATATATTGCAAAGAGTAAGAAATCGGTGTTTTACAACGTCGGGGAAAAAAGATAACATTTTAAAGGGATATATTTTTTGTGATATACATGATAATGTTATAAGATAGGCTCAACAAAATTTAATTACTCATTTTTTCCTTGACTTTTTACACACACTTTTTTAATTTTCAGTTTATGATTGTTTATTTGTAATACTATAAAAAAGGCAAATAAAATAAAGATTATGAATAGTTATGCATCAGAAAATATTATAGATTTGTTAATATGAATACGTATTAAAGTATATTAACTAAATCCAAAGTGCACCAAATTTTAAATAAAATACTTAGATAGTAATAATTTAATATACATAATGGTAAAATCTCACAAATCAACTGAGATAATCAATCTTAATGAAATAAATAAAGACATATATGGTAGTAGTAACCCACCCTTATATCAAACAACAACATTTAAATTGCTGTCTGAAGATGAGTCAAAAATAGGTTTATGTCCGAATATGTCACCTTTGAATTCATATGACTATACAAGAAGTGGAAACCCAACACGTACTTTGTTGCAAGGGCAAATAGCAAAACTTTACGATACGACTACTGAAAATGTTTTTGCTGTTAGTTCAGGAATGTCTGCATTACAAGTCATAACACAAGCTACTATTCTTTCTAAAATTCAAATTGAAAACAAAGTAACAGAAAAGCCTTTAATAATCATGGGTGACGATATATATGGAGGTACCCAGAGGCTTGTAAAATTTATATCTAACTTTGTTGAGATCATCCATTTAAATGCATCTGACACTAACCTTGTGTTACAAACTGTTAAAAATCATTATAAAAGGTTGGTTGCTGTAATATTAGAATCACCATCAAACCCATTACTTCAAGTTGTTAATTTACCTTTATTGGCAAAGCAAATCAAAAAAATTAAAGATAGCGTATTATTGATTGCAGATAACTCTATGATGAGTGGTTTAAATTGCAATCCATTAAACTTTGGTTTTGATATTGTATATGAGTCTGGAACGAAATATCTAAATGGGCATCATGATTTAATGGCAGGGTTAATCATTAGTGGCAAAAAACAATTAAGTGAAGATATATACTTTGTTATAAACTCGACAGGTGCTGGTTTATCACCATTTGATTCCTGGTTGTTAATCAGAGGTCTAAAAACCTTAGAGATAAGATTGTTTAAACAGCAATATAACGCAGTTGTTGTTGCAAAATGGTTAAAAGAAAAGTGTAATATTGATGTAGTTAGATATATTGGTTTAAAAGATTACCATGATGATTATGAACTGCATAAAAGTTTTAACAAAGGAACAGGATCTGTCATATCATTTGAAACGAAAGATCTAAACTTGAGTGAAAAAATTGTCTTTTCTAAAATGCTAAAGATATTTAATGTAACTGTTTCTTTTGGGTGCATAAACAGTCTAATATCACTTCCATGCAAAATGTCGCATGCAGCTATTGATGCTGAAACAAGAAAAGAAAGAGAATTCCCAGAAGACTTGATAAGACTTTCTATAGGAATAGAGGATGTTGAAGATCTTTGTGCAGATTTACTAAATGCATTTATAGACGCAGGACTTTTAAAATTAATTGATAATGGCAAAAAAATTTTAAATTTACAAAATAATAAAATAGCAGCTAATGAAGTATTTGATAAAGATATTCATAAACTGCCATCTATATATGATATAATAGAATCAACTGGATATTCTGTTAAACCTAATACGGGACTAATATCAAAGTTATAATAAATAGAATACTAAGATTTAACTATTATTATTATAGCATGTAGTGTAAATATTTGATATCTCAATGAATCCTTGCAATAAGGAAATAGTGCCGTTAAATTTTATTATATGCTTAAATACTCGACAGTTAAAACTTATTAATAATCTGAGGAAAAACAATTTTTAAAAAAGATGGGCCGACCTCAGCCCATGCATATATATTTTTACTTTTTTTATTTTTTTTTCTGGCTCTTTTTTATTTCTATATAAAATATAACAATTGAAAGATTAAATTATTTTTAAAAAAAACTATAGTTACGGACCTTGGATTCCGGCTTCAGATCAATTAACAAATATTTGACTAAATTATTATACGTATCTGTAGTATATGTATACAAACTACTGTAGAAACTAGTTCTTTTTTTTGTATTATTTTTTAATAAATAAGCGTTTCATTACGAGTAAAAGGTGCCGCATATCACTATAGCAAATAATATTCTGACTCTTTTATTTCTTTTTTTTTAAACTTTTTTTAAACTTTTTTTTTTTATAGAATACACTGTTATTCTAATAAATGAAAAACACATTTTAAATAAATTAGTCTACGTATATAATCACCAAGAAAGCACTTATAATTGCAATAATAAATATCATTTTAATCCAGATATCAGATATAGATTAATAATATTGTTGTTATTAGGTGTCGAATTAAATTCAAATTATAAATTTCTACACTATTTACTTTGGTTTATATTCCTATATGCTTATAAAGCACATAAAAGTAAATTGTAGAAACAATGAATAATAACAACTTTAATAGTGAGTCTCATCTGTTTCCTGAAGGCATGAAGAATTTATATTCGACGTATGAACAACAGCTTGATCAATACATTACAACGAATGGATATGGTAATAGCAATAATGAGCCAATAAGCTATCATTTATATGATGAATATGATATTAATTATTATTTGGATGATTCAAATAAAGCACAAAAGCAATCTAATTCTACATCCCAAGAAATAAACATAGGAATTGCACCATCGACTTCAAATATAGATATGATTCCACCCTTTAATGAATCTATCCATCATAATAAAAATGCACTGGATAGAGTTAACATGGATGCCATATTATTATCTCAACAAAAGAATTTTACTGATCATGGTTTAGACCAGGATTATAATAATTCTAATGTTATTAGTCAGAAAACTAATATTGAAACATCTCAAAAGACATTTTATCAAGAGCAAATGGCTGCTGCTCATCATTACTATATGCTCCAACTTCAACAGCAAAAAGAAGAATATGAACAGCTAAATAAACAAAATATGCCATTTACTTTTAATTCCAGAGATGCTGCAAATCAAATGGCTCTTGAAAGTGTTAGAGAAGGTGTTGAACTAATGTTTGAAAAAGGTACAGGCCATGACGAGGGCCATATTCTTGTATCAACTGTAAATGAACATGCCGAGAATACAAATTCTTTTCAAAGTAATACATCTTCGATAAGTGGCTCAGACATTAGTTCAGGAATTGGTGTTTTTTTATCTGAAGTTGATGGTGAATTTTATCTAGTTGATGCCAACGGAAACCCGCTTTTCCCTTCTACAAATCTAGAAAAAAACGATTTAGATGAGAGTATAAAATTAGAAAATGTAATTATGGACTATAGTGAAGATGAAAAGGAACTTAGAATGCTTTTGGATAATCTACTTAACACAGCAGCTGAAAATGAAAAAATCGAATGCTATATTAACAATGCGTATGCTGAAGATTTAAATATGAAAATAGAGGACGATTATGACATGGAGAACGAAAACTATTCAACATATGATAAACTTAATCTAAATCAACAGCATACTAGTAGAGTCTTGTCTGAGCAATTAAAGCAAGAACAAAAAAATGCAGCTAATAGAATTAAAGAGCTTTTAAAAAGTAATCCAGCTTTGCAAGTTAATCCCAAAACTAAAATAGAGCTTGAAAGATTGCCAGAACATCTGAAACAGCAAATTCTTAAAGATAAAAAAGAGAGAGAGATTGATGCTAAATATATTGAGATGTCTGAAAAACATAACTTTAACCCAGTTCAGCTAAGAGTTCTTCAAAACCATTTAACATCTTACCATGCATCTTCTATCAATAGAAATGCGGTCAGTATGATAAATGAATATAATCACATACCTATTTATAGAAAACGAGAACCACACATTAAACCTGGAAATAATTCTTTAATTAAAAAAAGTAAATATAAATCTATTTTGAAGAAATTTCAAATAAATACTTCTACTCAAGAAACTTCTCTGGAAGAAGAAACCTTAAAGATACAAAAAAATATAACACAACTGAATGAAATGATTTTAGCTACTCAAACAAAAGCTATGGAACAAGTGAGATTTTATGAAGAAATAGTCAATGCAAACTGTACTTTAGAACAATTAAAACAGCTTTGCATTCAAGCAGAAACACAACAACAGCCCTTTTTGAAACAATTTATTAATCTTATGGAACAACAACAGATCATTAATCCATATTTAATTACTACAAACAGAGTAGATATACAACCTTTGTTAATGAGCATTCAAAATACTATGGTTGGTGAGCAATTAAAACAACAAGAAATGATTAAACAACAGCAACATAACCTTCTAAATCTCCAAGAACTGTATGAAAGTGGTGTTAAGGTTATACCAAAGGACAGAATTCCAATTTATAATTTAGAATCTGTTGAAAAACCCCAGAAATCCAGAAATATAATGTTAGATGAAGACGCTCCAGCTTCATTCCATGTTTACAAATCATATAAATCTAAAAAACCTAAAAATATAAAGGAGTCTAAAAATATAATGCCTGTACAGTCTACTAATAGTGATAAAAACTTATCTTCAGACAACAACAAAAATTATCATTCGCAACCGGAACATAAAAGACTACTTTCAAAATTACCATTTGGTAATAGCAACAACATTGAATCAGTGCCTATCACACCAGGAACTTCATACTCTCTTGATCCTCCAATAGTTATGGAAAGAACGATTACACCTATGTCACAACAGCTCAATGGTTTTTCTTCAATTCAAAGCTCTGTTAGTGTTACAAGTTCTCCATCATTTCTTGGAAATGGATACAAAACTCGAGGAAGAAAGCCTACTAAAAAAACAGATACAACATATGCATGTCCTTATTGTTTTTCTCCAGAAACCCAATTAGAAATTATTGATTTGAAAAATTTAAAACCTGATTCAAAAAGTAATATGTATTCTCCTGAAAATTTGAAGGATCCAAACGGGAAGATTATAAGCTTTAATAGAAAAGACCATTTAGTTCGGCATATAAATTCGATTCATATGAAAATAAAACCTTACATGTGTGACAAATGTGGTAAAAGATTTGCTAGAACTGACAACATGAAACATCACGTTTCCGGATGCAAACAATAATGTAAACCACTTGATGTTCATGTTTAAAATATTATATATAATATTTTTGTATGTAAAACCAACGATATTCATCTTACTCGTAGAGTTATATACATATATATATGTTATGTTACTGTTGTAATTGAATAAAAAATATACAATTGAATTATTTCTGTTCATTATCTAGAAACTCAATAAATAAGGTATCTGCAATTAAATATTATTTTGTATATTAAAATAAGACTATTAATTACAAAATGATACACTTCACTTCAAAAAAAATAACTGAATAAACTTAATACTAAATTAAACATTTTTAAAAACACTTATTAAATCATTCCGCATGATTAAAATAGAAGATTAATTGCTTAGCCGCGTTTATATAATTGTGGCTGATATAATTTTGTCCTAAACAAAAATAAAACGCATGATTTGCAATACAAGAAAATATTATCTGTTTAGACATAACATAGGTATTATATCAACAGTGATTGATGTAGTAAGAGTTTATATGAAATAACACCTATAACACACTTATAAATACTAATATATATTAAGATTACAATATAAAATTTTAAACTTTTTAGTCAAAATAGCATCTTATAAACAGGTATAATAGATAGTTCTCAATTGAATATAAGATACAACATTTTAGTATGAAATTTTCTGAACATCTAAAAGAAACCAGTATACCAGAATGGCAGGATAAATATTTAAACTATAAAGTTGGAAAAAAATTAATTAAAAAATATATGTTATTAGATCATGCAAATAATCCTGGTAGCTTCAAAAGCTTATTTATAGATGAATGGGTTCTTAATACGGAATATAAAAAATGTGAGAATTTCTACTTAGAAAAGATTAATGCCAGTTTAGGACCACAAACATTCAATTATGAATTAATATTAAAAGAGAATCCTAACAATATAGATAAATTCAAAATCTTAGAAAATTTTTTTATTAAAGATCAAGATACTAGTATTGGCTCGATTTTATTACAAATTAAAATTTATAACCTAATGATGAATGAAAGGGATGAGTTTATAAATAATCAAAATAATCTAGCATATGGTTCTACAAATCAATGTTTAAATGATAATATCATATTTTCCGATGATTCTGGCCTAGATGGTTCCAATGATCTATCTAACCGAAATGAATCGATTAAAAATAAAATATTTCTTTGGCTTGATAAATATGATATTTTACCATCATGTCCTACCCTTGAAAATTTTACTTACTTTCAAAAAAAGCTAAATAATAGTGGTCGTTTTGATCTAGAGTCGGAATACAATCAACTAATGCCCAAATTAACTCTAAAAGGTGTAACAAATATCAACTTAATTGATGATGTTGACTTAGATAACAATCCATCTACTAATATAATGAGCATTAAGACAAAGTGGATTTGGAATTGGGAGAAAATTAACAAGTTGTTATCCGACTCAACATATGAACTAATCGCCTTACTTCAAAAAATTGAATTATATAGGAATACTAACATTCAAGCTATTATAAAAATTACCAAAAAATATGATAAAAAACTAAATGATTCTCAATCACCTTTTATAAAATCTTTTTTGATTGAAAATTCATCTATGTGTTCAGATTTACTAATTGAAAAATATGATGATATCCATAGTACATTATTAGATGAAAACAAACCTTCAGACAGGCCAGAATTTTCTTCTAAATTACATGAGGCTATTAAAGTATTAACATTTCATTATACAACGACATTAGCTATTAATAGCCAAGACTCAAAGAAAAGAAAAATTTTTTTAAAACAAAACAGTAATATTATGAATAATCAGTTCAGCGAATTTATGGTCCATAAATTTAATTTAACATGTAAAGAATTATTTATATCAGGTGTTCAGATTGGTATATCTCTTGCTATAATAATAAAAACCTTAAACTATGGTTTAAGTATAGAATCAGTAGATTCTGTTCAGCATAAAATACTTTTGCCTATTTGGGGTGGGTTTTATCTTATTATTTTAATGGCGTTACTGTATCAACTAAATTGTTACATATGGTTTTATTTTAAAATTAATTATAAATTTATTATGTTTGGTGAGATTAAGCCATTAAAACTAAATCACTTTGGTATATTAACAAATTTCTACAATGACTTTAGCAATACAGAAATATCAAGAAACTTGTTATTAATTTCACTGATTTTATTGGCATGTTGTTTATTATCAATGGGATCGCTAAGTCAAAACGGGATGCTTGAACCTTATTGTAGTGTTTTTATTTTTATAATTATTCCAATAGTATTTTGGAAACCTGAGTGGGTGTATTTCTTTTTAGATAACAAGAATTCAGAGGATTTAAATTCATTTACTAGGCATTCTACTATGTGGGTTCTAACACCTTTTATAAGACTTTTTGGAGCTTTTTGGTATCCTGTTGAATTTTCTGATTTTTTTTTAGGTGATATATTATGTTCTTTGGGCTATTCATTTACAAACCTATTTTTAATATATTGTTATGATTATTGTGCAAGTAAAGATGATTATTCTAAATGCTCTTCATCCAAATCATATACTATGGGAATTCTGTCTGCAATTCCAAACTGGCTACGATGCTTGCAGTGTATTAGACGGTTCTTAGATTCAGGAGATTGGTTTCCTCATATACCAAACGGTTTTAAATATCTTCTGGGGTCTATATTTTGTTTAAGTCTAATGTTCTATAGATTAAACCCATTTGACGAAACTGTAAAAAGTGCGTTTATTATAATTGCTATTTTGAACTCGCTAATTACTTCAGCTTGGGATATTATTCTTGATTTTAGTTTATTGCAATCTTGGGAGTGGAATACATTTGGTTTAAGAAAAACTTTGCTTTTATGTAAAAGTAAAAATTGGGAGACCAATAAATATGAATCATGGTTAGAAAAATCCTTTTATTACTTTGCTATAGTTGAAGACACTATATTAAGATTTAACTGGGTTGTATATTTTTTGTTTCCTAAAAATATTCAGCAGAATGCAATGACCTCTATATTTATAGCATTTATGGAGTTGTTTAGACGTTTTATATGGATCATTATTAGAATTGAAAATCTACAGGTTTTAAATGTTACTTTATACAATATTAGTATTGATCATATGAAGCTTCCGTATCAAATTGGTTTTTACAATGATAAAGAAATTAATTTTGCAAATACTTCATTATTAAGTGGTAACAGTTTGGTAACAGACTATGAAAACTTTAACGAATTACAAGAACAACTATCTATTATGGAAGAAATTACACGATTTTATTCAAATAACCCAACAGTTCTTAATAATGCAAATACTATAGTTGCAGATAACAACTCATTGAGCTCTTCCTTATTAATTCCTAAAAGATTCAGGAGAGCAAGTTCAGCATTGAATATGATTCATAACAGCATTCCGTATGCACATTATCAAGATTTCCAAAAACCTAACTATAAGAATAAGAGAAGTCACCATAAAGATATTTATAATAATATGTCGGGAAATAATGAGGAATCGGACAGAAAAACTATTCATAACGGCATTTTGCTTAAAAAAACGCATTCCGCATATATGCGTTTACCAAATAGTGAAGATAACAGTTCGGACTCTGATAATCAAACACCATAGCTAAAAGTTATAACCAATATCATTATATATATATATATATACTTAATTATAAAGATGAGTAGTTTTAACTATTGATTAGACATAACGGCACATAAATTATCTAGTTAAAGTATTTATACATCAAAGTGTTGCACCTTGACATAGCTTGGTAAGTTCCACTTTCTATATATTATTCTTATTATCCAAACAGGTAATATACTCAATGCTAAAATAAATACAATCTCTGGAAAAAACTGAAACGAGCTAATGTAGGAAAGATCGAAGTAATCAGATAAGAATGGAATTGAAAAGATAAAAAAAATAGCTGTGGTTATATGTGAAATGGACATTACTTTCTGCCATGTTCGTATCTCTAGCCCAGCCATTATTAATTCATTGCAAACTAATGTGATGAAACTTATTGCAACCATTTTAGTAAAGTCATAATCATTTAAGCTTGTGAACTTTTGCGACATGGATTGGATAATAATACCTTGATATACTGACAATAAACACCAACCATAAAACGTTTTGCTATTTAAAGACTTACCCATAATCAAATCTTGATATAACTCAGGATATAAATTGCATAGTTTATAATTAATATCAAAGTCAAAAGCTAATGAAAACACAGGCAGCATAGTATAACAAGTTGAGTATCCAACCATTAGAAACCCTTGGTATAATGCAAGAGGTTCAAACTTAGAGCAAATAGAATAGATTGCTTGACAGACTGATATAACCAATCCTCTATGTATTACAAACTGAGATAGCTTTGCTGACCTTTTGTATGAATTTCTACCATGCCATAAAAGAAGTCTGGTCAAATGAGAAAACTGTGTAATAGAGAAATCAGCTGCTAGTGAT
This sequence comes from Hanseniaspora singularis (nom. inval.), assembly GCA_030565715.1. NCBI lineage: Eukaryota > Fungi > Ascomycota > Saccharomycetes > Saccharomycodales > Saccharomycodaceae > Hanseniaspora > Hanseniaspora singularis (nom. inval.). Next base: position 79,388 of record JAJMDG010000111.1, on the reverse strand, counting down.
GCTTGTTTCCCTTCTTTTCCAACAATACCTATACCCACATCAGCTGCTTGTATCATAGAGACATCATTCCCACCATCACCAATGCAGCACACCCTCTTCCCTGTAAATTCTCTAATCATATATGCAATGTCAGCTTTCTGTTGCGGCGTGCACCTGCAGCATATAACTGCTGGTAAATCAATGCAAGCTTTAAAAAATTCAATTTTAAAATTTTTTAGATATGTATCTAAACTATCACCATCAATTAAAAGAACGCTGTTTTTATCCATTTTTATAAAATCTAATTTTTTCAAAATACTTTCTTCATTATCACCATTAAAAAACTGTTTTTCAATTCGATATATTTTTTGACCTCTTGAAATTAATTTACAACTTATAGAAACACACTTAGCTGTTTCAACTTTATCACCTGTTAACATCCATATCTTGATACCTGCGTTTCTTAATGTTTCAATTGATGAATTTACATTTTCTTGCAACTTGTCTTCTACACCAGTTAATGCTAGAATGTTTAAATTAACTTCAAGATGTTTTGATATAGTTTTTGCTAACAACTGGTCTCTATTTATCATAGAGAGTGCAGCAACCTTATACTCACTATCAAATCTTTCAAATTCTACTAAAGAAAGTTCTTTTTGTGCTATGACTAATGTTCTCAATCCTTCTCTAGCTAAGTTATCAACTTCCTCTTCTAGCCATTCATTATAACAAGAAATAACACTCATAACTGTATCAGCTCCTTTTTCTAAAAATGAAATCTTTTTAGTTATCTCATTTTGAACAATAATACCCATTCTCTTGGTTTCTGAATTAAATGGAAATGTGTATAACATATTAAATGTAGCTTTAGAATTTGAAGCATTGTGCAAGAGTGTAATTTTAAATCTATCTCTTTTGACTACGGATAATCCAACTAGCTCTGTAAATTTGACAATAGCAATTTCATCAGGTGATGCAGCTTGGTATGATATACTAGATAATGACTGCTTCGAACTTAAGGCATCATCATATGTTGGTGTCACATTATGGCATAGAGCTAATGTTAAGATTGTGTATAAAAGTTTATCACTAGAATTTATATCATTGATATCGTCAATCTTGGAAACTTCACGTCTTATAATTTCAAATGAGTCAGAAGAGTACAAAGCATCCCCTAATTGTAGTTTTTTCATAACCATGTCATTTTGTGTTAAAGTCCCTGTTTTATCAGAAAGAAGATATGAAATTCTTCCTAAATCCTCAGGTATAGTTGAGGTTCTTACAATCGTATCTTTAATCTCTATATCATGCTCAATCTGGTAAGAATAGACAGATTTTCCAAGATCTAAATTAACTCTTAAAGAGACAGGAATAATTGTTGAAAATAATATTAAATATCTCATAACATCTAAATACCAATCTGAATTATTAAATCCTTTAAGCAAGACTAATAAAACAGACAATGCAAAAACTGTAAAGCAAAGAAGCTTAGATATTTTGTTAATTTCTAATTCCAAAATGCCGGTTTTGACACTCGGTAGTGTAGTATTCATCTGTTGTCGAGTCTCTCTACCTGTATAAATCACCATTCCATACAAACTGCCCTGAGATGCAACAATTGTATTAGCCCATAATGTATTGTCACAAGATAATGGATAGCTTGTATTTTCATTAAATATTATTTTCCCTTCAAATGTATAAATCTCTTTACTTGGTGGTTCGCATACTATACACGCTTTATCAACTATCTTACTAATAGTTTCATTCTGTGTTAAAGATGGACATATTCTTAGTTTCCAATCAGTCTCACCATCCAATTGATCTGTTTTTATAAACACCTCACCAGACGGATCTTCTGACTGAAGTAATATTAAGTCGGCTGGAACTCTATGACCTTTGTTCAATTTAATAATATTTCCCACTTTTAATTCACAACTAGGTTTTAATATGGTGGTTTGGCTGTCAGTGTTTAAATTTATAGATTCATACAATTCACTATTCTGTTCTTTATCTCTTCTTCGTCTGCGCATATCATCCAAGGCTTCTTTTCCCATAGTTATAGATAATACAAAACCCAAAGGTACCACATATGATGACAAATAGCCAATTCGTAATTGTGGTATAGCTTGTGATAAAGCAACTAATAAAAAATATAGATTAAAAAAAAACTTAAATTGTTCATAGAGAATTATAGGCAAGAATGTAATGGCATTATATTTATTATTCATTATGGAATTACTAGGATATTTCTTATACTCTAAAATAGAGGTTGTAGCAGGCCTGATCTCTCTTTCATCAGTAGATATTCTACTAGTATTATCAACAGATTGTGTACTGTTGTCTAAATTTATGAAATTCTCACTATTTTGTTTATTAAAAATAAAAGTTAAAATTTTAACAAAAATACTACTGGACCCACTCGATATTTTATTAAATGTCCTTTTTTGTGATGAATAGCTCAGAAGTGAGGACCTGCTTATTGAGTTCCTTAAGGAATGAAGTTCAATTGTATTGTTGTTAGAATTAAGCTCATTATTTAGCAATGCTGCATTCAATTTATCGTTATTAAAGTTTACATTATCATCATTGTTAATAAAATCATCAATATCAAAATCCAAAGATTGAATATCTAGATTATCTAGATCCTCTTCAAAAGACTGTAAATTTGTATTTATATTATTTTGATTAGAATCGACTGAATTAATCATATCTTTTAATATAGATATAAAATAATTTTGGGTTATCTGAGTAAATTTTTAGATAGTGTGTTTATAATAAGATTATTAGCTAGATAAATATCTTGCGTTAAAACTAATAAATAACATTTAAAAAGTTTTTTTTGGAAAAAAAAAGCGCACAATTTATTTATAGAAATAACAAAATTTAGCTATATCTATTCTAAATATATAAAGGTATCACGTTCATATATAAAAGTCAAATGGTTACTAGAATAACAAAATAAATAAAAGCACAATCAATAAGAATATGAAATAATAAACTGTAGTTAATAAATATGGTTTTTGGGTTTCTTAATAATATAAATGTAATTAATATAATATATATAAATATAGATATGAGACTATATACTACTATTAATACATCATCTACAAAATAAATTAGAAAGCAACTTGATGTGCACAAGTGCTAAATCTAAATGACTATTTTTTTTATTATTTTTTGTATTTTAAAAGTATATCATTGATGACTGTTTATATAAAAATAAAATATAATGTGAATTTCTCCTACAAACTAATTAAATTTATTTCTTAGCAGCATCCTTAACTAACTTCTTAACAATCTTTTGTTCTTCAATTAAGAAAGCTCTGACAATTCTTTCCTTAACACAGTTGGCACATCTAGAACCACCGTAAGCTCTGGAAACGTGCTTCTTAGTCTTAGAGACAGTAGCGTATTGTCTTGGTCTTAAAGCAGCAACACCTGGTAAAGCGATACCACAGTCACCACATTTTGGTCTAGAAGCAGCCTTCTTTAAATGGTGAGCTCTTAAAATACCACCTGGGGTCTTGACAACCTTGATTTGGTTAGACTTGGTGTTGTCTATATAAAATGGTATAATCAAATTTTGTTTAAAAAACATTAATTGTTAGTAAAAAAAAAATAGGTTCTAATAATCTTAATTTTAACATAATATACAATAAAATAGATTATATGCAATCACAAAATTTAAATACTGTTAAGCACCTTAAAAATTAAATTAATAATACATTAAGGATGTTTCAATACTATCAGAAAATAATGTCCTCAAAAACTATACAGACATAAGTGCTAAAGTTAAATGTTTTGACCAATGTTGAGTATAAAGGTATCTAAAAACCCCCATTATAATATTCGTTTAGTAAAACTCTATAAAGGATGGCACCATTAACTAGATTCAATATTTAATTCTCTTTTTAAAAACTTAATTTCTAACATATTTTAATCAACAATATTCGTCCTAGATTTTAATATAATCACACATATAGTGTATATAACATATTTATTCATTATTGTAAACTATTTAAAATTGAATAGACTAAAGCAAATTCGTAAAAACCCTCCTAATTATTAGGCAGATAAGCTTAACTATACATACATGGATTTCTTCTTCTGAAAGTAACACGTTGAGCCATTGTTATAGGTTATTGATTATGTGGTTTTTCAACTTGTTCTGTTATCACTTAGATTTTAAACAGGTGACACTTATGTCTTAAATGATACTAACTTTTTTTTTTGTTAGTGCTACTACCGTGAACAAACGTTTTGCTGCGTGAATGCCATAATACTCTTTTTTTCTTTTTTATCTTTTTTTTTTTTTATCTTTTTTTTCGTTTTTTTTTTTAAAAAAAAGAAAACTGTATTATGTATAATGACAATTATTTTTTTTTTTTTTTAAACAAAATTATTATAAAAAATCGGCCTAATCAAAAATTTAGAACGAAATTTTTTAAGTATAAATTTTTTTAATGTTACAAAAAAAAACTGTAATAGAAATTTAATAAAAGTAAATAAAAATATGTATATCATTATGTTACGTTATCAGCGAAACCTTGTTTAAATGATAAAAAACGTTTTAACACATACATAATAACAATTCTAAAAACAATAAAATTATTAAATTATTAAATTTGAAAGATTAGTCGTAATTAATTACTTATTTAAAATAAAAATATTAGGTGATCTATTTCTAAAATATTATTTATATATATTTATATATTTAAATAAGGGTTTTAATCTCTTTCAACAGCGACAACTTCGACTTCTAAATCAACACCTAATGGTAACTCTTTAACTGCAACACAGGATCTAGCTGGTTTGTGTTCTGAAAAATATTTTCCATAAACGGAGTTGAAGTCACCAAAATTTTTCATATCAGTTAAGAAAATATTAACCTTAACAATATGGTGTAAATCAGAATTTGAAACTTTCAAGATTTCATTTATATTAGAAATAACTTGTTCAGCTTTAACTTTAATATCACCTACAACAGGTTTGTTATCTGGAGTCAATGGAATTTGACCAGATACATAAATTAAGTTATTAACTTTAATTGCTTGTGAATAAGAAGCGGCTGGTGGTGGTGCTAACTCAGTTTGGACAGCTTTTAAGGTAGATCCAAATCTTTTTGTTACTAAATTTCTAAACATTTGACGATATAAATAGAATGTTATAATCTGGTCCAATTAATTTCTTATTTTTCTTTATATTAAGTTTTAATTTAAATCAATGTATAATATTGCTTTTATTAAAAACAAAACAATGTAATAACGTCATGATTTTTTTACCCTAAAAATTAATTCTTAAAAAATTTTATTTATAGAAACCTGAGTCATATATGTTAGGCGATAATAAAAAATTAATATTTATAGGAGATAAATTAATAGTACTTATTATCACATGTATCTAATATAATAAATAATACAGTATATCACGTGAAAGCATTTTAAAAAATGTAACGCTTAGTAAATAATATAAGTATCTCTTTGTAATAATTTAAATGTAAAACCATATACCCTCAGAATAAATATATCAATAACTAAATTCATGCGCATGAAGTTTAATTGTCGCAATTCCTTATATATTCACCAAGTTAATAAAAAGACTATAACAAGATAATTATACTTTATTAACTAATGTATATCTGCGTTTGTTTTTTTGAAACTCTATATGTGATTTATGAAACATTTTTACATCCGATATGCAACTTTACGTTGTTTTAAAAATAAATATTTTGATTTGATTTTTTTCATTAATTTATAAAGGTCATAATTCTAAAAATATTTTTTAATTTATTGCTTTTAAAATTAACATTAGTGAAAATGTTTTAAAAAAATAATAGTTCAGCAAAATTTAAGATTATATTGATAAAAAATTAATAATCAATTATTTTGTTGTTAAACTTTAAGATTCAATTAACTGTGGAAACCAACATAGAATAACCATATCATGGCTATAATACGTTTACATAGAAAATTGTATAAAATAATATTTTCAATAATATTAGCTATTACTATTATTTTATTGATATTTATAACTTCTTTTAGCCATGACTCAGATAAAAGTGCAACTTTGCAACTAAAAGAAAGTATTAATGAGCTTAAGAACAGCTTCAATTCAGCCAGTGTGGATAATTTTTTAAAACTTCCAGGAGATTTGATTAAATGGGGAAACGACCAAATTACAACTTCTAGCACAGGTGATGTTGATAATTTTATAGAAGAAGAATTGCAAAATGATGAAAAAGAAACTGTAAGTAGCTCAGTTATGTATGGTTATGACTCTGGTGAAACATTCAAAAAGAATGTTGAAACTATATGGAAAGGATTATTCACACCTATTTACTATATATATTCATCACCCCAAGAAAATGAAGAAGCAACATTACTGTACCCAACTTTGTCAGATGGAACTATTGAAACTATGTTAGACAAAGAACAATTGGAAAAAATGGAGACTTTGTTAGATATTACCAAAGACTATGAAAAAATGTTTAAAACTAAAAAACAACTTGAATTAAACCCTATGCGTGCATGTTTTATGTCATTAGTTAGAAATGAAGATTTATATTCAATTCTTCCAACTATAAGAAAAATAGAAGATAGATTCAATAAAAATTATAACTATTCATATGTATTTTTTAATGATAAGGCTTTCGATACAGAATTTCAAGAAAAGGTTAGCAATATTATAAATCCAAAGAGTGAGGTTCATTTTATAGAGCTTCCTAAAAAAATGTGGTCATACCCTGATTTTATTGACTTAGAACAAGCTGCTAGAACAAGAGAAATGATGAGTAATATAATATATGGTTCATCAGAATCATATAGGCATATGTGCAGATTCAACTCGAAATGGTTTTATCAACATCCAATAATGGACCAATTTGATTATTATTGGAGAATTGAGCCTGATACTGGTATATTTTGTGATATGGATTATGATATTTTTGAATATATGAATAATGAAAAACTTGTATATGGTTTTTCAATTTCATTACATGAGTATGAGTCTACCATTCCGAATTTATGGCCCGCAACTAAAAACTTTATTCAGCAAAGACCACATTTTTTGAACAATAATAACTTTATTAAATTTATTAGTGACGATGAAGGAAACCTATTTAATCAATGTCACTTTTGGTCCAATTTTGAAATTGTCAATTTAAACTTTTATAGAAGTTTACAATACCAATTATATGTAGAATACCTTGATAAGACAGGTATTTTCTTTTATGAAAGGGCAGGGGATGCGCCAATTCACTCAATTGCAGCATCTTTATTCTTACCACAGACGAGTATCAAATACTTTGATTCGGTAGCATATTTACATCCACCTTATACGCATTGTCCAATTGATAATGATGTTTATTTGAAAAATAAATGTGATTGTAACCAAAATAACGATTTTACTTTCCAGGGCTACAGTTGTGGAAATCAATACTATGAAGCAAAAGGTATTCAAAAGCCACAAGGATATGAAAAATATATGTAGTTATCTAAAAAATAGTCTATATAAAACTTTAATTATATTGAATTATGTGATATATTTTAATTTATCTAATTTCGTTTTTTTTTTTTTTTTTTTCATTTGAAATATACTTGAATATAGTTCGAAAATTACTGCACCCGCTTGTATTTATTAAAATTTTATTTATTTAACATTTCTTTTTTTTTCATAAAATAAAATAAATAAATAAATAAAAAACTTACTATTAACCAATAAAAACAAGCTTATAATATGTCTAAACAAGTACCAACTCTTGAGCGTTATGTTCCTAAACCTGGTGAACCTGCTCTTCCACCACAATTAAGTGAGTTCCAAAACAAAACATCAGATGAAATTTTATCTGAGCTAAACAAAATGCCTTTTTTTATGACTTCATTGCCGAATGATAGTACTGATGGCGCTGAATGTGGATTTGAAGCACTTGAAGCTTTAAAAGCCATGAATTATGAAGGTAATCCAACTGAGATGATTTTAAACTTTAAAGTACAAGGTAATGAGCAATTTAAATTGAAAAACTTTAAAGACGCTAGAAATTTTTATGAAAGTGGATTGAAAATAGATCCTAATGCTTATGATCCTGAAAATGACAACGAGGAAGATGATGGTATTGTAAAGACATTTAGTATAGATGAATTCAATGCCATTAAATCTATTGTTTTGATAAATAAATCAGCATGTGAATTAGAATTAAAAAACTATAGAAAATGTATTAATGACGCTAAAGAAGGTCTCCATCTTGATAGCAAAAATATCAAGGCATACTATAGAATTGGTAAGGCATTCTTTATGCTTAAAAAGTATGATGAAGCAAAAAGTTCTGTTCAGTTTGGTTTACTCGTAGATAAAAACAATAAAACTTTATTGTCTTTATTAAAAAATATAGATGATAAAGAAAAAGAAATTTTTTCTAAAAACCAAGCAATAGCTGAGCAGGAAAAAGAAGATAAAAGAAAACATGACTTATTAGATGCTTCTTTGTATTTAAGAGGTTATAAGAACATTGAGAGCAAAGAAAAAAATGAATTTTTTGAATTTTCCAAAATACATTTAGAACATAACGATGTTGTTGATTCACAATTAATTATCCCATGCTTGGTTTTATACCCATCTATTAGTGAGTTAGATTTTATTGCAGAGATCGGTGAAATGAGTTCTGTTAAAGAAATTTTAAAACTTTTAGTTGATAGACCAACTGATTTTTTCATTCAAAACCCTAAATACAAATTCTTGCAAGTTAATAACAATTTTAAATCATTAGAAGTATATATGGAAACTGAAGAAGGTGGCTTGGTTAAGGTTAATAAAAAATGGACTATTAATCAAATATTTAAAAATGAGTCTCCTAAAATTCCTATGATTGACTATAGTTTGAGAATATACATAATTTCACAAGATGATAGCCCTGAATGGATTAATAAATGGAATAAAAAAGACTGCTTGGAAAAAAGAAAATAATAACTTGTTTATGAGATTTTCAATCTATAATATTTGACTATATATTTATAACTATGTTTGAAAAAATTAATTTAAAAGACTGTCCAATTTGGTCACATCATCGATAGGCCCAAAGATTTTAAAGGGATTTTTAGTCTTATCCCTCTGCTGCTGTCTAATTAATGACAATAAGGAACTTTCTGTCGCCCAAGGCTGCAAATGCTTCGGCTTTGTTGTGACCCCAGGCTTTTCATCAATATCAGATTCTGATGCTATTTCAGGTAATGTTTCCTCAAATATATTGTCTGAGCTGTTTCCACTCATTCTATTCCGATGGTCTTTATAATCAATATCATGAAGTACAGTATTCATTTTAAAAGAATTGACTAGTATCTCTTTACTTTGATCTAAAGCTTTGTTTTCTTTATTAAAGTGCTCTTTAAAATAATGATTGCTAATAGAAACTTTGTTTGATTTTTCAATTATTTTTGTTTGACGTTTCTTTGCAGGAGAGTTTTGATTTATATCCTTACTTTTATGAAGCTTTCTCTTTTCACTTAATTCATATCGAATGGGTGAAATATTGAATAACTGATTTTTTTTATAATTAATATTTTTAGTTAAAGAGCTTGAATGAATTTTTGGTGTGGAAAAAGAAACATTATGATTTGACTTATCTCGCGAGTTAGTACTTATATTGGACATTGGAGTTTTTCGAGCCCTAATATCAATAATCTTATTTGGTGTTGTATTAATTTTCCTTTGTAAAAGATGAACTGGTGACTTGTTAACCTTTCCTGGTGATATTCTATGTGAAACTGCTTTTGCAACGTTATTTTTCCTTAGTGAAGACTGAGTTGCCGTATACGTAAGTCTATCAAACACACTTTGAACAGGTGATAGTTTTGTTAAAGAACTCTTATTTTCCATTATTTTATTATTATTAGACTTTGAAACTGATGGTAATATTTTTAAAGATGTCATATTAACACCAACTCTCAATGAATCTTTCCCTGCTCGTATTCTATCACTATTTTTATTAATTTCAACAAATGATTTCTTGGACAAACTAAACTTTTTATCAAAAGGCTCGTAAGGTAAGGAATTCCCTTCCTCAGACATTGTATATAGATGAATACCACTTTTTTTTGAAGGATTTTCATTAATAGATCTAACAGGAAGTGGTTTAAAATAATTGCTTGTTCTGTTGGATTTTGTTTTAAAATATTGAGCAGTAGGCTCTAGCCCTGAAATAACAGTATTTTTAATGGCGCCGCTATTATAAGTTGTAAGTTTATATGACCCTGCTAAGTTAGAATTATTCTCTGTACAAGATATATCAATAATACTTTTCTGTACAACTTTAGATGAATTACTTTTTGAAAGATTTAATTCGCTAAGATTAGATCGTTTGGTAGAATGATTTGATATGTTTTCCTTTGAAATATGTCTGGAATTAGGAATTTCTGGCTCCTTTTTCTCAAAATCTGGTGTATATGTTAATTTATTTATGCTGCTATCATCCTTCAGTGGTGTTTCGTTTCTTTTCTTTTCATCATCATCTGCATTAATAACATCATGTAGCTTTTCTTTAGTATTCTTGAACTCAAGCAAAATACTCGGTAACAATATAGTTGGATTTGCAGAAGAAGTTCCATCTAATATAAAAGAGGATTCTTTATATTCTTCATCATTTTTTTGCTGAAATTCTTGAAAGTCTATTAAAGTTTTTGAAGTAATCTGAGTAGTCTCCGCCAAGTATGCAGTTATTCCTTTGGTATTTTTACTATACTTGTATATATTCTCAATATCATCATAGATCAAACTTTTAGATGCATTATAATCAAAAGTTTCAAAACAACTTTTTTCTTTATTCATTTTCAAAAAATATTATGGCCTCTTACACAGTATTATTCTGATGTTTATAAATAGTTATATAAAAGATAATATAGCAAATACTTAATAACCTTTAAAAGTTAAATAAATTGTTTAAACACAATTATCAATTTTGTTTTTCTTGAATAATATATTACTAAGGTGATTTAAACGTATTTGTAAGAAAATGCTTGGTTTAAACAACAAAAACTATTTTTTTTTAAATCAATACATTTTGTGTTTTAATTTTTCGTGTTTTAGCAGGTATTGCCTAGATTTTTTTTTTTTAATATTAAAACTTATATAATTACAAAAAAATTAAGCACATAAAGAAGTAAATAATCACTTTAATATTAATTTCAACAGAATAAACATAATCTAAACATAAATAGTTCAGAATATAGAATTATTAGTAATACTAAACTTAAATATTTTAATCTAAAGTACTCTTCCTAAGAATATATAAAGGTAAATAATTGAATAAGCCTTTTAAGATATCAAACTATTTTGAATGTAATTGATATTCTTCACATATGCTCACAAACAACGAAGCTAAAAGGAATGACACAAATGAGAAAATAAAAATGTTTCTTAAAGCATAATGATAGCATACTTTTAGAACAGGCTTGATCCAAGCAGGTGCTGTCTTTAAATAATCACTACTCTTCTCGGCCTTGGATATGATGTTTAAAAGGTATTCTTTAGAATGTTCTTCGCCAGCATATTGTAAAACTCTACTCATTAATTCTGCATTCAAAGTTTTACTAAAGATTAATCCAGCTAATGAAATACCAACAGTAGAACCAGTTGATCTAAAAGCATATGAAATTGATGTACATGCTGCTTGATCATCTTGCGGAACAGCAGCAATCATAATCAATAAATTGATTGTAATCATGACAGACATAGAAAATCCAGGTATAACATATGATAAATATTGTTGCCAGACCTTGATATCAGGAGTAATAAACACCAATCTCAAGCAACCTATAACACCAATTGCGCAGAATATCATTAAAAAGGTATAGTACTTACCTGTTTTTTTCATATAAATACCAGCACCTAATGAACCAAATGCAGTCGAAAAAAAATTCGGTGTTAATCTTAACCCAGTTTCAGTAGTTGATAACTCTAAAATAGTTGTCCAATACATTGGTAGATAAAACATTAAAGTGACAGATGTAGCCATTACTAAGAAATTAGACCATGCAGCACCAAAGACAGATTTTATCTTTAAAAAGTGTATTGGAAGTATAGGTTCTTTTGATGTCAAGGAAGCCTCTACTTTAATTAACAACAAAAGAAGAATAAAAGAAATTAAATACATGTACCAGCTACCACCATATGAGAAAGTAAACAAGAAAGACATTAATATGATGGATCCAGTCCAATCGATTGCCTTTATTTTTTGGTAATTTGTAAGCCCGGAATATCTTTTGGTTCCATTTGGTAACTTCATAAAAACGATGATAGTTACTAAACTCAAAATTGAAATTGGTACTTGTATCATAAACGAAAATCTCCAGTTAAACTGATCATTTAAAATACCTCCAATGACACCACCAGACGCAATACCTATAGCATAAAAAAAATTCCCTATACCTTGATAGTATCCTCTTTCATTCAAAGAAACTAAATCTGATGTTGTAATCGTAGCAACCGATGTTAATCCTGAGCCACCAATACCTTGAAGTATTCTTCCCCAAATTAGCTGATTGAATGAATTCTCTTTTTGACCACAAACAAAACAGCCTAAAGCAAATATTATGTTACAAAGAATTAATACAGATTTTCTACCATATATATCACTAATTTTTCCATATAGTGGTTGTACAGTGGCAGAAGAGAGTAAGTATGCAGTAACAATTTGAGTAACTTTGTCAAGTGCATTAAACTCAGATGCAATATGAGGCAACAAAGTAGAAATAATTGAAACATCTAGTGCAGCTAATAAAATACCTAAATACATGGACATTAAAATAACTGTTTTTTTATAACCAGTAATAGATTCATGCGCAGGCTTGTCAACTAATTCATCATCAATAGATGTTCCTGCTATTGAGTTAGACCCGTAGTTCGCTATAAAATCATTTCCAAATTCTAAGTCATTGGCTAGTGAACTAGTCTTGGCTAATGCAATATTATCACCAGATAAAATTTGGTTAACTATTAGCCCAGGAATTTCATTTGTAGAATCTTCATACTGAGATTTCACACTTCTTGTAGATTTTACTGATATCATATCAGTTTTAGATTTCATGGTATGTATAAAAAAACTTTTCTTATTTATCAAAGGCTCGATTTCTTCTGAAGTTTGTTCTTCTTGAAATTCTGAAGTTATAACTTCATTTTTATATGAATTGCTCTTATCAGTGCAACCAGATAAAATTTCGGTGATATTATCATTTTTTTCTAATCCATTTTTTGAAAAAACTTCAACCTCGGGGTTTTTAACAATTAAATTTTCATTATTTTTTAGTAAAGCACTATTGCTGCTTACTTCTAAAGTAGCATTAGATGCACAGTCTAATTCAGGATTTGAGCTTAAATCATTAGTATTGGATATCGCAGGTGTTACATTTAATCTTTTAACATGATTGCTATCTTTTTTTTGTTGTTGTTTAGTTTTCTTTTTAGAATTTTTCTTACTCTTACTGTATTTCTTTGCCATCTTCAAAACAAAATGCTAGAAATAATATATTGTGTTCACTGGTTTTTTTTAGTTGATATACATAGACAATTAAAGCCAATTATATAATTTATTTAAAAAAGTATATTAATTTAAATTCGCTGCCTTAAAAATTTTTCATTTCGGGTTTTTTTTTCATATATATTATTGTAACTTCACTTTTTCTCTTGACTTTGTTATGCAATGTCTAAGAGGTAACTAAGACGAATAACGTTAGTGCAAAAATAAAATAATAAAACAAAAAAACAATCTTAAAGCCTAAACTCTTATACAATATTAAATTAAAAATTCTAAATAACACATTTAAATAAAAGATAAGCTTTCTAAAGTTAAATTTTCGCGTTCAATAATATCTTCTATGTTTTTATAATGTAATTTCACAATATCATAAGAAAGCTTCAAAATAGTGGTTTTCTTGTTCCTTAGTACTACACAATCCTGCTCACTTTGTCTTCTATCTAAAAACTTCTCAACAGTATCCTTCTCATCATACTCAAAAGTTTTTTTTAATTTCTCAAATTTAAAAATCGCATCATCTTCCGTAAGACTTCCATTCATGTATTGCTCTTTATAGATATTCAAATATCTTTCTAATATATTACCAAATAATGAATCTTTTATTTCCTGCGACAAAATAGTATCAATCTTATTAACAATTTTTGAAGAAGTACTACTATTGGCACATTCAGTATTTATAGTAACACTTCTATTAATAACATTGTTGTTATCGTTGCTTGGATTGTTACTATCATTGTTATTGGTATGATAAATTCGTTGTCTTTTAAATCCTGAAGAGTAATATGCGTTGTTGTATTCATTACTTTGTGGATTTTGATCATCATATCTGTGATAACTATTATAGCCTGGTGTGTATGTTTTTTTTTCGTTATATGGTTTTCTATTATATAAATTACCATTGTAGCGATCATTATAATTGTTTTTTACGTTATTGTTGTAACTATTGTTTTCATCACTCTGTGAAAATCTAGATGGATAATGTGATTGTCTATTATAGCCTGACGAACTGTAATATCTTTTATTCTGACCTTCATTACTATAATCTCTGTATGATTTTCTTTGTGAACCAGTGTTATTAGAAGTCCTATTGCTGTTGTAACTGTTACCACTCATGGAAATTAGTCGATTTTTAATTATAGGTTATACATTGTAACTTTTCTTCTTTATATAAATCAAATAATCTAATACAAAATTAATAAACTTTTACTTAAAAAAAAAATTCTTGACTATTTAAAAAATAAATTAATAATGCATACGTAGTAGTAACATGTGACATAATTTGAAATATGTAAACAAACTACCAAAAATATAAAGTGAAGAATCAAAGTCGCATGTATTATAAATTACATACTAATTGTAATTAAATCTATTAAATTGATGGTATATTCATTAAAATATTTAATTCTTAGTTTGAATAAAATTTAAAAAACTATTATCTATAATAAACTTATATGTAAAATATATTGCTATATAATGTTTACAATTAATTTTATAATTAAAATTATTTTTAATTTTTATATTATTAATAATTATTATCTTGCATATTAAAAATATATATGTAAATATATATGTAAACATATATAAAAACTAGATATAATATTATTAAAAGGTAGGTATTTAAAAAATTAATTATTTAATTTAAAAGCATTTAAAGTACATATTTTATAATATATAATTTTAATTGGAATTAATCCATTCTGCAATTTCTTCCAAAACAAAACATCCTACTTTTTCGTTATATTCTTTTTGTAACAATTGGACTCCTTCTTCAAGACTACCATTTATAACTAAAGACAATGGTTTACTACATTTTAATTCTTGTACTAGTCTGAATTCAAATAATAATTTACTAATTGTATTGGTATTGATACAATTTTTAAAATTTTTTAACTCTAAAACTTGCAAGTTTGGTAGAATACGTGATTTAAATAATTGAAAAAATCCATGATCTAAATTGAAACTTTCATTTAGAGATAGCCTTCTCAAATTTAGTCTAATTTCGGGTGTAGATGCAAAGGTTTGCCACATACCATAATCCGTTACATTAGATCCAGAAAGAGCTAAGGTTTCCAGATTCGCTTTTGACGTTTGTAAAGCATTTAAGATATTATCAGAAAATGCAAAATTAGCTTGAAAAAATTTATCATCACTATTTGATGCAGTCAACACTTTTCTATTTAAGTTAAGATGCTTTAAACCATATGTTTTTGATAAAATTTTAAAAAGTGATATCTCTAATATGCTATAACAATTTCTCAAGTCTAATGTTTCTAGATTAGCTAGATTAGTGTTTTTTAGTATATTTTCAAAAGCAGCTGTGGTTAAATTGCATAAGCCGGGTAGTTTTAATGATTTTAGTTTATTTAATGATGAAATATTTTGAGGTAATTCTTTTATAAACCTATTACTTCGAATTTCTAAATATTCAATATGATCAGATTTAATAAATATTTCATTAAATTCTTTAGGTTGATCAATATTTTCTTTATATTGTTCTTTAAATACACCATCACCACCAAAATTTATGATTACAGTCTTAGGAGAAAGCCAATAATTTTTATGTTTGAATCTGTAAAAATCATTGAACATTTGCAGTTGTTTAAAGTTTTTAAAAACTAACCTTTCTCTAACATATTTTATACCAATTGAATAAAAAAACTTACTAGTGTATATTACATTATCAGTTTTATATTCTGTGGAATATATTGGTGGAAGATGATATGGATCTTCATGATAAAATGTAAAAAATAAAATTCTATCTAATATTTCTGGTGTTTCAAAAATTTTATGGGATATACTTTTTTTTGTATCTGATATGAATGGCGAGTCATATATCTTTTCATTAGAGCTTTTCCTAATACTAGTTTTATCAATATCTTCAAAAAATTGCAAGTGATTTGATTTATGAATATTATTGAGATCGTTTATTAATATACCTGAAGAATGCCTTTCTGATTTTAAAGGTGTATCGATATATCTGTTATTAACGTAATTTTTTTTTCTTTTTAAAGGAGAATTGAATTTGGTAATAGGCGTATCTAAGAAGCTTGTTGAAATGTTCAAAGCTGTCTTTTTGTCATTTAATGATGGTAACACGCTTTGATTTAGTAGATTGTCATTTTCTTGATGAAAATATATTGATTCATTCTGATTTTTTTTATTCTCTGACGATTTGACTCTGTATGTTAGCCTATTATTCATTATTTTTCAAATATATTTATGTGTATAAAGCAACTTATAAAAAAGTTATTGTTAATAATTTTTAAAAAAAGCAAATAAATTATAATAATAAGTAAAAAATTAATACACTATTATTATTAATGTTACAAAATGATATAAGTATGGTTCAATCGTATTAATTTATTTTATTATACATATGACTTTACTTTGGTATTTAACAAAGTCAATATTTTCCTATTAATATATATATATAATTAAAACAAAAAGGTATTTTTATCTATATGTACAGAAGAAAAATGTTTGGATACACTTTTTTTAACGTGTAATTGGGTTTTATAGTATCTTTAATCTATCAAATGTAATGAGGAATGATGTTTAAACAAAACATACTTAGAAAGGTTACTATCCAGAAAGATATATTTAAAAAAAAGTATGCTTACTCTAAAAAAATCGAATTGTTTTTAAATATTTACTCACTTCATTATATATAAAAAATTTCACTTTTAAAAAGATAAAATGAAACATAAGCACTTTTTCATAGATTATTTGTTTTTTTAGAAAAAAAAGCTATGCTTTCTCAATTTGATATAATACAGTTTTTAAAAAAATATAAACAAAAACAATTCTTCAGCATTTTATTAATAGTTTTTGTACATTTTTAAAACTATTTGCTGCGTTTGA
Source organism: Hanseniaspora singularis (nom. inval.) (assembly GCA_030565715.1). Classification (NCBI taxonomy): domain Eukaryota; kingdom Fungi; phylum Ascomycota; class Saccharomycetes; order Saccharomycodales; family Saccharomycodaceae; genus Hanseniaspora; species Hanseniaspora singularis (nom. inval.). The sequence continues at coordinate 62,029 of JAJMDG010000111.1, read as the reverse complement.
GTATTTAAAATCTATTTAATAAGTTATGTGCATATATTGCTAAATTAATAAAAAATTTAAATCCAGCACTATCGCATTATGCTACTAGTGTATAGAAAAAAATAAATTAATTCAGCATTAAAAAAACCTAGCGCAGTTTAATATTTTAATTGCATTTTTTACTTTACCATTTTAGGAAAACTGATTTATTATGTTTAATACACACACGTGATATGCATATTATAGTTATTACTAGCATTGATTACTAGGATGAGCAATAAGTTGTAAATAGTTACTTCATAATTCAACACAATTGAAAAAAATTAAATAAATTTTCAGAACAATGTATTTTATAGATATTAAAAAAACAAATTTAATAATGTTTGTAAAAATAAACACCGTTCATTATAGATTTAGCTCTTGTTAATACACACAATAACTATACTGTATTAAAATATAAGAAAATAATCATAAAACTTTATTTTATTTTGTATATCTACTTAGCATTGGGTTTATGGACTTTTTGTAAAAAAGGATCTTTATAAGTTTTTTAGAGAGACAAATTTGCTATTAGTATACAATAATTTTGTTATAATTATAGCAGTAGTTTTGCATAAACTATATATTAGTGACGTTTTTTGTAGTATGTATGGGTTTTTTAATTTTTAAAAATCAAAAGGTTACAATAGGCCTTATTAACATATAATATACAAAGTGTAATACCCTTTTTACAGTTTAAACATTAAATAAATAATAATAAAGTGAATATTGATAAGAATATGAAACTTTTTTTTTTTTAAAGATTTTAAAATTCAAATAGATTAAGCTTAATTGTTATTTTTTAAGAAATAGAATGTAGTATATTAGATTTTAAGAATGAACAGACAAAAATGAATTGATAAAAAAACACTGAAAAACTAAGTAATGGCCTTAAACTTTATAATGTGTGTAACAGTAAACAGTTTCTGAAAAATTGACTAATTTTCATGAATTTGCTTAAAAATATTAATAAAGTTTTACTTATTTTTTATTAATAGTGTGATAGTGAAATACTTAAGTATAATATTTCTAATTATAAAATAGAAATAAAGGAATTAAATAAGCGGATACATTATTTTTAAGTATAATATGTATCAAACAGTAAATATTTTTAAGTTATACACGTAGTATAGGATTTAAAACAATAAATGATTGGATGAGAGAATAATTAATATTTTTAATTTAAGAGCATATATATCAGCTAATTAGTTCAAGTTAGAGACTTTCATATACAATATAACACAAAACATATACTATATATTATTTTCTAATTAAAATAAAAATACAAGCTAGCAAAGAAACAATTGCTATTTTAATATTTCTTATTAGCTGTAATATTAATATACATTATATTAATATACATTATATTATATTACATATTTAGTAATTTATTACCGATTTTTATAAAATGTTTATTATTTGTATTAATATGATTAGATAAAGAAATATCGTACACAAATAGTTATAAATATACACTATTTAAATAATAAAGCTTGTGAATGGGTTTCTAAGAAGATATATCAATATTTGCTATATAATAAAAACCACATGATAATTTATTTACATACTATATGGTATTTTAATTAAGAAAGAAAAGGTATAGTTGAATGATGATTAAAATTGTTTTTTTAAAAATAAGGGTGGTTTGGAAATACAAAAATAAAAATAAAAGTCTTTTGTTCATATGCTTTAATTATTTTTATTTATTAAGAAAAAGGGGAGGTAATTATTTTTATTACTGAATGATATATTTTAATTGTGCCTAAAAAATTTAATAATAATAAAAAGCACATAAAAAATATAAAGGGAATAAAAATGTTTTAATGATATATCGTTATTGCCTGTTTGTTCAACATATAAATTATTGACCCACATTTAAATATTTGTAAATAATCATTTTAATAATACTGTTTACAATATAAATATGTATATTTTGTATATATAATAATTTTTATACATTTAAAATTAAATACATTTTTAATAAAATAGTATTTTAAATTTATTTATAATTGATTACATTAATGATAATACATATTATAAAGATTTATTAAGTTTTAGATGCAAACCAAATATCATAATTACTCTAATATTTAGTATGTCTACAAGTTCATTTAATTTAAGTGACAATTCTAGTTTTATAACTACACAAAGTAGGTCTGTGACCCCATTGATTGATGATAGTAGAAGTAATCGAAACCACCATAATCTAATTTCCTCACACCAATTTGATTCTTCTAGATTTTTGCATTCTGGCGCCTCTAGTTCACAAAGCCTTCCTAGAAGAGCTATAAGTATCTCTTATATTAATAAGGCTTTTAAAAAATGTCAAGATATCTCTAAGAACTCATCTGATTACATAGATAATGATAATGAATCTAATTCTATCCCAAGAATTTTTTTTGACACTTCTAGAAATGATCCTAGTAATACTAACCATACAAGTTCATTTAATTTTGTTAACTATGATATGATAAACACCTTAAACATGCCCACAAGAGCAAGCACAGATCTTAGTATTCCTATTGATCCTACATCAGCTACCGACAATATTGAAAACAGAAGATTAAAGCCAAATACAAATACAAATAGATCTTCTAGTGCCAATGGCTTTATGGCAATGGAAGAACGTGGCGAAAGCCTTTTTAATTCTTCTGTAAGAAACTCAGTAACTTCTTCAAGTTTAAGTCCTTCAATGGACACATCAATAAGATTATCTACAGCAGAAGCAAAGAGACTTTCCATTGTAAATATGCGCAATAATAGCAATGGATTTAACGACTTAGTCTTAGCTTCACATTCTTCATCTAATAATGTCAAATTACCAGCTTCAACAGCAACTTTCAAAAACCCGTTTTCTTCTAAACCACTTAATAATGTCAGTCAAGAAACTGACCCATATGCTATAAGACGTAGAATGTCCATCAACAGACAATCAGTGTCTACTCCTGACACACAAGCTTTAATGTTAGACACACCTATCTCACCAACTTCAAATGCACTCCCCAATGTTCAAGCAAGGAGAAGAAACTCATCTTTATTGGCCTCCGGAGACGTTCTATCAATGAAAAAAGGGATATTAAAGAGAACTAGGTCATCCGGCACTAGCGATGAAAAGGAGACTGACAATTATATTTACGAAAATTTTAAAACCCATTCTATACCAATAGATAGCAATGTGTTTGATGACGACCCGCCTTTAATTACTTTAGAAAAAGAGAGAATACTGTTTAATGATATTGTACCTAACGACTCCTTACCAAGTATGCCTAATATTATTTCACATGAAGAAATAGACCCGCTTGATACAAAGTCTAAAGATTCTTTTTTGAACCGTAAAAACAAACCATTATTAAAATTTATACAAGATACCCATATATCAAAACCACTGGTTAAAACCATTGATATGAACAACTCTGATTTAATTAAGAAAAGAGTTGAGTTTATTGCCAAAGATACTAGAAATCAGTTAAGAAGAAGTACAATTATATCTGCCGGGTCAATGAGTTCCGGAAATTCTGATTTAGGCTTAAATAATTATAGAAGACATAGCAATAGACATGAAGCAGATATAGATAGTCAATTAAATTTTTCTTATGTAAAATCACTAGATTCACCTAATGCAGCAATTGATTTAGATATGATTAAAGGTAAAAACGAATCAAATGAGGATGTTAATAAGATTAACTGGGTTGATTTTATGTAAGCAGAGCTTTTTAATATGAAAAAATATATAAATTATCACAATCGTGAAATATAAAATATAGATTATATAAAATTCATCCTAAAGTCATCAAATATAACTCAATATTTTTTTTAAAGCTTCTTTAAATGTTGGCATGTATTCTGTTTCCTCCTGCCAAATCTCCCTATCCAATTCTTTTCTACCAATATCTAAGTCGATATCTTCAATATCCCAAAACACCTTTGGTGTTTTTATCACTTGATAGCATATATATAAAACTATTAACAAAACCAGTGATAAATAGTCAACTATAAAATCCACAGTTTGCCAATTAATAAAATTGGAAAATCCAGAAACTAAAAATAGAATTAATGTTATAGTTGCACCATAATACGATAAATATGGCTGTAGTGGTGATTTAAAAGGATACTCCCTACTATCTCTGTCTAGAATATCTGGTCTTCTCTTTATTGCATAGTAAAACCTCAAAAAAGCGACGTTCATAAAAAACCACATAATTAAGGAACCTTGTGTACCCATTTGGACTAATCGATTTAATGAAATTACGGATTTTTTGTTTAAGCCTAGTAATGACAGGAAACCAAAAGATCCACATGTTAAAACAGACACATATGGTACTCCACTTTTATTACACATTGAGAAAAATCTTGGAGCTTTGTCCTGTGTAGACATTGAATATAAAATCCTACTTGAAACATATATTTGTGAAGATCCGGCACAAAGCCCAATGCCAACAAACAAACCATTTAGAATTTTTGATTCTTTACAAAGATTAAAATTAGATAACATTATTATCCATGGCGATTGTGCTGCACTTTCTGAAAAATCTTGAGCGTTTTCACTATTGATATCTCCACAATAACCCAGTTTTAAATCTTTAACCACAGTTATAGTTTGATCTCGAATAACACTTGCATTGGTATTATTTATGTCTTCTCTGTACCTTAAAAGTCTAGGATCTCCACTGTATATTAAAATAGATATCAAAAACATCGATACCAGGTAAAACAAGATTACTCTAATATAGATTCTTTTTGAAACAGAAGATATAGATCTTCTTAACTGAACAGATGATTCCGCGGCACCAATAAACCCTATCTCAGTCCCTATATAGGAATAAACTGCAACTGAGCTGGCTGCTATAAGCTGAAGTATAACACCACCAAATCCCCCAATTCCAAGTTTGGAACCAAATCCAATGTCATTTAAATCAAATGTGGGCCTGAACGGACCAAAAGTAATTGATGGATCAAAATGATTACTTTTTGCAGAATCCCAATATCTAAACCCAATATATTTACCACTCTGTGATGTTGTATGAATACCACCTGAATTTAAAACAATCATGAAAACAATCAAAAATAATATTACAATAATCTTAATAGTAGATGTAATATATTCAAATTCTGCATAAACTCTAACGTCCATAAGATTAATAAAAATAATGAAAGAAGTAAATATTATAAGTATTATAGATAGACGCCCTTGATTTTCCATAAAGCTTGTTGCATTACTATAATAATCTAAGAGAAGACAACTAGCTAGGATTTCTGATGGAATAGAAAGACAATATGATACTAGGTAAACCCATGAGACACTAAATGACAAGCTAGGATTCAAAAACCTATGTAAAATACCTGTAACACCTGTATTAACAGGAAGTATAGACATAATTTCCCCAAAGCATAACAGAGTAGCTGTAATTAGGGTAGCTGAAATCAAAAAACCAATCCATGCTCCTAGTCCACCTGCTATACTTATTGCTTTACCACTTTGAAGAAACAAACCTATTCCGATAGATGCGCCGATACTTAACATTTGCAGATGCCGCATTCTTAACTTTTTTTGTAATGTATATTGTAATTTTTTTGAGGTACTTTTACAATAGTTTTCATGTTCTATATTTGAAAAATTACTTGTTATTACGTTGGTCCTTTTATTATCCACTGAATTATAGTTAAAAACTTCAATACCGATATTATTGTCCTTTTTTTCTTTAAAAGATCCTATGTAATCTGATGTATTACATCCAATTCTTTCGTTAAGATTTCCAGATTTTAACTTGTTTCTTTTATTATAAGAAAACAATGATTGCCTTTTAGATTCACTATACTGTTCATCTAAATATATTGTAGAAGAAACACTACCTGTATCTTCAATGTCAATTCGTGGCAATTTTGAGCAATCGTTATAACACTCCATTTCATAAGGCATATCTGATTCGGGGGTTTGTAAACTTTTATTAATCAACTTTTTTTTAAATTTAGGCCAAAGCTTATTTTCCCTATGCTTTTTTAATTTTTCAAAAAATCTTATATCTGGCTCTCTGCTATATAAATATAGATCATTTAATCCTTCTTCTGGTATCACTGGTATATTAAGTCCTTGCTGTAACTCAGATACCGGCAACTCTTTCTGCCTACCATCATTTATATTAAATAAAAGTTCCCGAAGCTTGTCTTCTAACTTTAATGCATTATCATAATCTTCAAATCTTTGAAAAACAACACAGTCAGAAGAATTATAGAGTTTTGTTAAAAAAAACTTGTCATTAATCAGTTGATTTTCATATCTATTATTAATCCTACACAAAACTTTTTCTTTAAACTTTTCTATATTAATTTTTTCATCATCGTCTTTATTTGAAGAGAATGATGATAAGCCATGCTCATCTTTTTTATAATAGTTTATCTTGTTATCCTTAGAAACATAAGAATGTTGATCATTAAGATTTTGCTCTTTATATGCACTAGTCATTCTAACAGCCTCATTAGGTTCGTGAGTACACAAATTTCTTGAATTATATTTTTGAATTTCATTATGCTTGTTTGGTTGTTCGACATTTATAGGTGGAAACAATCCTGGTGCTTTTAAATTGAGGTCATCATTATTATATGATTCATGTACTAACGAATTGGTAATACGATCTAAATTATCTTTAATAGGTGGAAACAGAGAAAATCTTTTGTCCATACCAAAAGATAACTTTTAAATTATGGATATTAAATATTGTTAACTATTGATATGCTCAATAGAGTTTGGGCTTAATGCATACCTATTCGTTTTTTTTTTAGGAATATTTTTTGATTATATATTTTAAAATTTTTTTAATGCGAAAAATTATGACTTAGAATATCGACAGATAAATCTTAGGATAATGTACAAAGCTATGCAGGCTCCTCTATAGTATTTTATTTTTATAATTGTGATTACCAAAACAACGAATAACATAATAGTTTGCTTATTATAAAGAGTTAAAATATAAGTTCATTTATGTATTTTTTAAAAGATTCATATTAATAGTGGATATATATAGTTAGTTGGCATTAAAATAGCCATACATACATATGCATGTGCATATGTTTTTATGTTTATTTATTTAATAGCTTAAGATAAATTCCATTTATTGAAATCTGGAATTTCAATGTGAAAAAATGGATAGTTTATACCACTACCTACGTTGTAATATTTTGAAGAACCAGCCTCAGATGTTATTAGTGAATCAGTGTAATCGTTATATGGTTTAACAGTATGGTAAGAGACTATGTTATGATTGATGTAGTTATCATCATTTAGAGACCCGAACCCTGCATTGATCAACGATCTCTTTATCCATGGTGAAAATATTCCAGAAAAGTGAAATTCGATTGAATCATCACCTGCATGTTTTCTAACAGCTTTTCTTAGATCTATCAAAGTTGAAATAGATGTTGTATCTACCTGTGAAACTGCAGAAAAATCAAAGTGAATGATTTTTAATTTTGGCTTAGCTAATCTCTTGGTTTCAGTATCTTTGGAGACAGAATCATCTATTCCAGTAGTAACTGTTGCAACCTGATTAGCAGGGTTGAATGATTTAATCTTTTGCCATGTAAAGTTATGCCAGAAATATGGGATGTCTTCTGGCTCATTCCATTTATATTCATAGCATTCTTCACCATCACTATTAAATCTTTTTCCTTTTTGATAGTCTGCAACAACTTTGTCGTAAATAAGATCATAGTGTCTTGAACAGTTCAGATATGTCCAATTTTCACCAGTTCTGTAAACTATAACGCCATTTGGTGGTGGTGTTACCTTGATTTTGTCATTTAACTCTCTACCATATTTATTATCCAGTGGAACCCATTTAGTGTGATATACTATTTCTTCATTTTCTACACCAGAAAAATCAGAACCTTTTCTTTCAACAGAAGTTACAGTATTAAGTTTTTTTCCTTCTTCTAAATCAGAAACTGAAGAAAAAGATAATTCACCAGTACCATCTAATGAATCAATAGCATATCCATTTGGCTTAATAACCACTGGTGATAAAATTTCAGCAACTTTAATAGAGCCCAAAAATTGTCCTTTTGGAAAGCATGTGTTAAATAATAAGATAGCAGCTGACCAACACATTGCAAAATAGATACCATTGTCTAAAGAAGAAAATACAGTAATTAAAACAGTGACTAAAAAACCTGTAAAATCTAAAGGACTTGTTTTGTAAAAAAACCATGTAGTTTTATAAGAAGCAATTAGATCAAATACAGCACTAATAATAACGGCACATAATGTAGCAGATGGAATAAAATAGAATGCATCTGTAAAACAATACAATGCTAAAATAACACATGTACCTGTAAATAATCCAGAGATTGGTGTAGATACATTACATTTATGTTTTAGACTTGTTCTAGAGAAAGAACCTGTAGCTGGATATGCATTGAAGAAGGTTCCAACTAAATTGGTAATACCTATCGATAGGATTTCTTGATTAGGATCAATTCTGTAATCACTTGCTCTTCCAAAAGCTTTGGAAATAGAGATATGTTCTAGGATTAAAACAATAACAGTAGCTGGGATTTCTTTTGCAATTTCAGTTCCTAGTGCTTTATCATATTTCATAACTCCTACATGCTTAAAACCTTTTGGCACATCACCGATTCTGTTAATGATCTTAGATTTTTTATCGTTTCTCCAACATCCCCATGATATTAATGTAAATACTATAATTACAACAGCGATTCTTAAGTTGTTGATATAAAATAATACTTGAGAAAATATTTTTTTTCTTTTATTTGATAAATGATGTTGTCTATCCAAATATTTTGGTGCATATTTTGTGCAAAACCATTTAATAAAAATTAAAATTGCCAATGGAATAACCCCAAAAACCGCATTAATATTTCCATCTGGAAGATGTTTTAATGTGTTAATAACAACTTTATAAGTACTAGCTTTTGAATTAACATGTTTGTTATAACCAAGCAATCCTGGTATTTGACCCCAGACAATGTTAAACGCAGAGCCTGTTACAAAACCTGTGATTGCAACCGAAGAAATAAATTCAACTACAAATCCAAGTCTAAAAAGTCCAATCCCAGCAGCAATTGCACCACAATATAAAGCTAGTTGCGTAGCAATTTGAGGAGCCATAGATTCAGTATAGTTATCACCAAGTCTAGAAGCTACACTATTGATAGCTTTAGCAGTTTGCATAGAGGCAACTGCTACAGGCCCGATACAAACATCTTTACTGCTTGCAAAAAGAGAATAAAAGAATGCACCAATAAAAGCAGAATATAACCCATATTCAACTGGTAATCCTGCAAGTTTTGCATATGACATTGATTGTGGAACTAGACAGAAACCAACTGAAATTCCTGCTACAAAATCATTATAAAGCCAGATTAATGAATACTTAGGTAGCCACTCGATTAAAGGAAATAAGCGTCTTAGATATCCAATACTAGCTTCTTTATATGAACCGTTTGGTTTTAATGTATTTTGATAAAATTCTTTCAAGGTTACATTAGATTCTTGATAATCATTAACCAAAATGCCTGTAGTTATATGTAGTTGGTCATTATCATTTTTTTTTAAAAATTCGGTAGAAGATTCATTCATGTTTTTGTATGTATCTAAATATATTAGTGATTATGTTATTACAATAAGAATTTAATAGTATCTTTGATAGTATAATTATTTTGTGATATGAATGTGTGGTTCTGGTTATATATTATTTTTATAAAGCTATAAACTAATACAAATATCAAGTAGTTATATTTTAAAAGAAAACGATTATTAAAAAAAAACAATCTTTGAATAGAGTTTATATAATAATCTTGAAATTTTAATTAACTGAAATTAGCTAATTGATGTTAAATAGATGGTGACGTTAAAAAAATAGTAATACATTTTTGTCCACCACCACCAATTTAACTAGTTGCGTTTATATTTATAGAATAAGAATATTAGCGTCAAAATAATTGTTCTTTGTTAAAGCTCAAGGGTTTTATATTTAAATGATTGTACTATGTATATTTAATATATTTTAGGATTGTCACCACAATTTCTTCAATTATTTTTTCCACACCACAATTTTTAGCTCAAAAATTATTTCACGTGACATGACTCATGAATCATAATTACTTGGGATTTTTTTAGTTAATAAAGGTAAAAAAAAAAAAAAACGTTTTTAATTTCTAAACGTTAGTCAAAAGTAGAAACACTGCATGTCGGCGCATTTACTATATATGCTCATTGGTGAATAATGAATTCTTTTAAGATAACTCCACAAGATTTATTTATTCTTTTTTCAAAATTATCAATAAACAGTTTATTGATAAAATTTTCTTCAAAATTCCTCAATTTAAACAAAAAATAGTTCATACTGTTAAACCCAGTATTTACGTTATATGCTACATTATCGATTGTTGTAGAATTTAATTTTTTAGGAAGAGATTTAATTTTATTCCTATACTCTGAGATAAAATTGATCAACTTATATTGATTTTTAAAAGATAAATCTATTGATTTAAGATTTTCTTTTTTAATGATATTTTCTGATAAGTTATTTAACCAATTGAAAAATAATAAATGCATTTGATAGTCTGCTTTTCTAAGCTTCGTTATAGCTATAAAAGACAAACTTGATCTAGATTCAAGAACATTCAATTTAAAGTTTTTTACTAAAATATCTTTTAAAGATAAGATATCGTTTTTTAGATCTGGATAGTAAGATTCAAGTAAATAGTAAAACCCTATGTTGTTTTGAAAAAAAGATTCAAGCTCAGTTAAAATATTCAACGACATGTTAATAGATTGATAGAAAGAATATATGAAATCATCTTTATCATAAAATGATATAAGTAGTTTTTGATATTTTTTTAAATTTTTTGCAGAAAAATTAGATGAGATGCATTCTCTCAAAGCATCATTATTATTACCACTAATTAAAAAGTCAATCATTGTGTCAAACAAGTTTTTTTTATCATATTTATAATTAGAATGGAAAGAACTCCAAAATTTATCAAGTCCAAATTCATTATTTACACATTCACTAATTAAAAATTTCATATACTCAGTTAAATTTTTAAGATTTTTCATCAAATTTGAAAAATACCATAAGTCTTTTAAGAATATATTGTTTTTAATTTTTGCTAATTTTTTGGTACCGCTCAAAAAAGCGTTTACGTCATTTACACCATCTATTAAAATAAAAGTTCCATGGTTAAGACTAATATAAATACACCGAGGCTTATTGAAGTGAAGTATAATATCAATACTTATTCTTTTTATATTTGAATCATGTAAGTCATTCCACCAAGGTTGTTCATTTATAGCCTCAAATGGTATATTTTTAAGAATTTTATTAAATTTTTTTGTTAAACCTTCAGCTTCTTTAATAAAATAATTTTTAGTTATTCTAACTTTTTTACATTTATAATTATTGAAATTAACATTAAATTTTAATTCATTAGTGTTTGTAGAATCATTTTCATGCATTAACTTATAGGTATAAAAATGATGGGATGTTGTAAAATTATATGATATTAAAGAAATATTTTCTCTTAATATCTCAACTCCATAGATATTATTTATATAGATAATTTTTGATTGCTTGGATATAATATTAATAGCATCATCTTTTTTTAGTTGTGTAGATTTAATATCTTCCGTAATACAAGGAAGTTGAAATATTAAACAATGACTTTCAGTAAATATTTTTAAGTATACATAGCCATTTTCTTTTGTGCTATTGCTATATAAGCCTATAATCCACGTGTAGTCTGTAATATATGAGCCGCATTCTTTAGGAATTTTTATCTCAGTGAAAGAATAAAGCTCAATTTTGTTATGACATGCATTGTTTATTTTATAATATATTTCAAACTTGTTATCTATTTTGGAAAGTTTTTCACCTTTTTGCAATAATAAGAGAAGTTTGCTTTCTATTTGAAAAGGATGAAATATAACATGCTCAAAAATTATATTATTAAAATTTAAGTTTGATTCAAAAGAAAATATTAGTGATTTTAATAGATCATCTTTTTCAATGAAATTATATAAAATATCATTTTTAAGGCACAATCTTATGTTAGAGTTGTCCATGTAGCTTATTGGAATGTTAAAGTTATAGGGGTTTTATTATAACTAACTCTTTTTTTTTTTTTAAATTTGAAATAAAAAAATAAAAAAAATAAGATTTTAAACTGCATTGTAATAAGCGTTAAAGATAAGTTGACACAAAAGTTAAAGTAGGGTAATCTATTTTATAGAGATCTAGTCCTAATATAAAATATTGTTTGTAACAGTATTACACGTGATATGTGAGTAAATATGTTAGACAACAGTTGATTATGATATATATATATATATATATATATATTTTTTTTTTTTTTCTTATGAAATATACGAAGTGGCGAAAGCATATCATATATTTATTTTACTATCGTTTCTTTACAGATACAGAATATATCAACCACCAATATAAAGCCAAATGTTTAAGAAACAACCTAATTTTAAGTCTAGTAATAATATTAAATCTTCAGACTTTAAGAAACTTAATAAAGAGATCATAACAAATGTTTTATTGAAAGACGAACTGCCACCATTATTATCTGATGATTATTCTTTAGATAGTAAGTCTATCCAAAAGACTCAATTTGAATCATCTGTTTCTAAAGGTTACGTATACACAGTTAATATTGGCTTGAAATCAAATAAAGACGCCGCGTTTAAAGTGCCTACGTGGATAGAAGTTTCTCAAATGAACAACGATTATAAGTTAGCTTCTTTTAATAAAGGATTAAAGAAAAAGATTAATCTTTTTCCTACTGTGTTTTCTACATGGATTTATGAAGATTTAATTCCTGTCGTAATTACAAATCAATATGTATTGGATGAAGTTATAATGGTAAATGGGTCTGATTTATCTATTAGAGGATGTGCTTTACCAAACCAGTACGAAAATTTTTACAATTCACCACCGTATTTAAAAAAGTTGACTAAGGGTACCATTGTTGGTATCGCCGATTTTAAACAACCTAGATTTATTAAAGCTGTTGGTGTTTTAATGGAAGATGTAGACAAAGTAGGTGATAGTGGTATGATAGTTACTGTTTTGCATACTTGGAATGATTTTATAAAATCTAACTTTAAAGTGAATTTTGAGCCTTCTAACTATATATTAGAATATTTTACTCAAAAGAATGAAGAAAGTGATGCAAATTCAGACGTTATTAATAATCAGGTTGTAGAAAACATGGACTCAACCGGTCAATTTGAAGATGAAGAAATCGAAAAGTCATTGTTAACACCATCAGAAATTGATAGAATTTTAAATATGTCATTATATTACATGATTACTCAAAAGATTAAAATACAATTTCCATGCAGCGCTTCAAATTTTATGTCTCAGTTTATTTTAAACTATATTCCTCACGACTCACCTATTGATCAGGTTAAAGTTAAGAATTCATCTTTTAAAAAAACTACAAAATTGCTCAAGGCATGGGAAAAAGATGGGTTAATAAGATGCAAGACTTTAAAAACAGGCGATGTACAAGTTTTAGCTATATTATCAGATCCCGAAAGTTTTACAAAAAATGCAGATTTAAAATCATTTGTAAGCTACAAGCCATTTATAGAAAGCAGTTCTAGAAAAAACAATTTGTCAATTTTAGAAGAAAGCAACAACTTTATTCAATCAGAGGTTCTTTATAAACCCAAATCAGATGCTGCTTTGAGATTAACGGCATGTGTTACGTCTACTGGTTATTTAACTAAAATAGAAATTAAAGAAGCATCCGAGAAATATATCTTGGAAAATAACTTAATTGATATTACATCTAAAAGGCATATACTTGTAGATGACTGTCTTGCAAAATTATTGAAATGTGAGCTAAATTATAAAATTGATAGAAAAGATTTAGCAACAAGGGTTTTAGAGAACTTAAATGCATTTGGTTTGTATTTTCAGATATACAGAGGAAGTGACAGAAAAACTCCAATTTATAATCAGCCCATAAGAATCTCGTTGGTATGCAATAATAACTCCGACAACATTGTACCTCCTATTTTAATTAGACAAGAAAGTTTTAGAAACAAGATTATAACAAGAATATCAAATTTATGGATTTATAATATTGACTTAGAAGACTTGCAAGAAATTTTGAAATTGAAGTGTAATGCTTCTGTAACATTTGATCTATTAAAACTACCTGTGTTACCATGCATACTTAATAATTTTGATGATCCATTGGATCCTTATAGAGTTTCAAGCTTTACAAAACATCAAATACCTAAAGTTGATATTTTAGTTCAAGGACCACATGAAAAACTTATTTTATCTATTTTAAAAACACACTGTAAAATCAACAGTAATTCACCAATGTATGTTAAGACCAAGAATGATATAAAAGGCAGAAGAAAAAATGCTAGTAGTACTTAAAATCTAAATGAACAATTTCGTACCCAATCACGTGACTATATCCATAAAAGATAGTTTTTAGTTACAAATGAAAATTTTTTAAAAGAGTTTTTCTTGAAAAATTAAAAATTTTTTTCAAGTATATAATTTAGTTTACATAATTTATAAAAGATACATCTAAACTAACCAGAATAATATTAAAACCAAAATTGTTTGTAACCAACAGGAGGTTTAATTAAAATGTTTTTAAATATTATTGTGAACAACAATATGTTGTCTATCTCAAAAATTACGAAAACACACGTTGTTTCTATTGCTAAGAGAGAAGCTTCAAGAAGATATTTCCCATTACTGGGTGAAAAATATGTTAGCCCAAAGAAAATAAAACAAGAAAAAATTCAGGCTAAATTAAAAGAAAAAATGATTGAATCTATTAAGAAGGGAACTTATGAACAAGAACAGTTAGAACAACAGTTAAAGCAACAATACCAAGCTATTAAGAAACAATCTAATACTGAATATGACTCTAGAACACCAGTTTCTATGATTAAAACACTATCAAAAATGAGAGAAGAGCTAACTTCTAAAGATTCAACTGGTGCAACCAAGGTTAATGTTAAATTTTCAACCAATATTGGTAAAACATCAGCTAAAGTCCCATTTTTACTTGCTCATGATAACGGTGAAGTCCTTTCTAGAAAAACAATTATTTTTACTGATAAGTTAGAAGATGTTCCAAAAGAAATTTTAGATAATACTGAATCATATAAGGTTGGTGGCCAAGAGTTAATAAATGATATTGCAATTGAAAATTTTTCACCTGAGGGCTATGATAAGGTATTAGCTACGAGCTCTATGTTGCGTTCTGTTGTAACTTTAGCAAGAAAGTTAGGTCCGCTGGGTTTGATGCCATCTGCTAAAAAAGGCACTGTTGCAAATGATATTAATGAGTTATTAAAGAAAAATAATTCTGATTTGGATAGAAGCTTCCAAATAAACGTTGAAGAACCTGTTATAATAGAGGAGAGTGTTATTATTGGTAATGCCAATAAACTAAGTGACATTGAAATATTGGAAAATATTATTTCTGTCAGGGATGGTGTATTACATACATTTAGAAACTACAATTTGAATCATCCTAAAACACCAATTAACATGTTTTCGTTTAAATTTGAGTGCGATAAGTTTGAATCAGTTGATTTGTTTTATGATAAGCCTTGATTTTTAGTAAGTTTATAAAAATAATATAATTTTTCCAAAGTTTTGATACTGCTTTTGTGTCTATTTAGATAATTTATAATTTATCATTATATATATATATATATATATATATTAGAAATCTGCCTTGTATATAATCTACATTTTTTTGAAAAGCTATTAATAATATGATATATTACTTTTATAAGTTGTATGTCAAAAAATTTTTCTATCTTAATTTTTTACGTATATATGTATATATTTACATGAATATAATAATTGTTGAATATAACAATTAATGAGATAAATATTTTCTACCTTTAGCTCTTCTATTTGCTATGACCTTTCTTCCACCATGTGTTTTTAATCTAGCTTTAAAACCAAATTTTCTTTTCTTTTTTAATTGAGAAGATTTAAAATTTACTTTTAAAAATCTTTTTGAGATTAATTGGAACATTCCTTGTAAAAAAGGTAATGTTGATATAGTTGGCTCACATAATGGATTTACTAAGTTTTTGTTCAAAGAAGAAATTGAATTTTTATTTCTGAATATAGAACCGGTACCTAAAGCTCCATTTCTGTTAGAAAGTAGCATAGATATAGATCTAGTATTTTGTATGTTAAATGTAGAGTTAATTGTTGTTGCCTTGAATGCACTGATTTTTTTCAAAACATTACTAAACACCATGATGTTCAATTAAAGAAGGTTGATTGGGTATATTATGCTTATTTTTAAAAGTGGATTTCTTAACTTTAAAGTGATCATTCTGTTAACTGTTTAAAATAATAGAATTATGAATAGAAAAATTTTTGAACAAAAAAGAAAAAAAAACTCAAAAAATTTTTAATAATACAAAATCACGCGCTAACATCATGTGATATATACCAAATGAGGTACAAAAAAATGTTATGCCAATACAGCAAGGAATTAAAACGCTTTCATTATGAGAATACAGAGTGCGTATGAAACTAATAATCACAATCAAAAGAAAGTTAAATTTAACATATATTTTATAGTAACCACATACAACTATGAGTAGTAATATATTGAATGTTTTTCAAACAGATGATGAAAATATTAACTTTGAAGATAGACAAGATAGTAATACGAGTTACAACTTGTTATCTTCTATTTCACCCTCTAAAAAAGTAATATCATCGAAATCACCAAAAAAAACCAAAAATAATTTCTCTATTGAAAGATTACCACTGAGTAATAAAAATTATAATAACTCTACATCCTTCACTACTAATTCAGCCAGACCGCCTAAAGTTATAAACAAGACTAATGAGTCAGATTTACAACTCAATAACAATTTAGATGATAATAGGATTAAAAGAAAACTTTATAAAAAGAGTATAACAGTGACTAAAACTGGTTCATTTATGTTAAATGATTCTGGCACAAAGAAATTTGGTGGATCCATTTCGAGCACATCATTTAGAAATGGCCATTTAAACAAGAATGGCCTAATTAAATATAAAAGTTTAGTTTTTAATGATATTGGTATAGCGGAACAATGCCAAAATCCAAACAATAAGAGTAAACCAGATGATTCAGATGACTTGAATAATGACTTACAAAATTTTTGGAATAGTAAAAGATTTCATCTAGATAGGGAGATTTCTGAAGAAGTTGAAGTTGATTTAAATGATAATAAATTATTAAAAAATCACAATTTTGATATAGCAGAGAATGCAGAATTTATGAATTCAAAGTCATTTAAGAATATTTTAAAAAATAAGACATGGTCAGTGTATGAAGATGATGTAGAATATATTCCAAAAGATATTGATAATCACAATACTCACCAGATTTTTGATAATAATTCTGACTTAAGTAGAGATGACAAAAGAAAATTAAACGAGTTTAAAGCACCTTTTAGCGATGCATTTACTCTTAAAAGCCAAACTGAAGATTTAAAAAAAGAGTTTCTACAATTTAATAATTTCAAATGTGATGATTCTCAAAAGGAGAATATTGAGACATATGGTTTATTTGATTTAGACACTGAAAAAAACCTGCATGCCATTAAAAAGAAATCAATTAAAGATACCGACGAATCTATATCTAATGATATACCATTATGCATGGATGCATTTGATAAAATTCTAAACGCCAATGGGTTTAATTGTTCCAAGGTAGACCTTCATTTATAACTACAAACATTATTTTTCAATAAATGATGTTTTCTAGTTAATTATTATAAACTTATTATGTACACATGTATGCATATATCCATATATATTAATCAAATTAACTCTTGAAATTAAAAATGAGCCGGTTTCGGACTAATAATAATGATTTATAGTATAATAGATAATATATATATATTTAAATTATCGGTATATGAATTCCGAAAAATTAAGCATAGCCGCTCTATTGATATAACTTTCTTAAAAGGCAAAGAAATAGTATTTTAAATTTATTCTAGTTTGAGTTTCCCTATATGGTGATTAATATGCGATAATTATATATATTATTTGTATGCGTGCATGCGTGTGCCTTTTTTAGTTTAGTTAAAGCAGAATATTTTTTGAACCAAAAAAAAAAAGTCAATTAAAAATAATCATATATAAAACCTATAATTATTTATTTTGTTTTAGTTTTTTAAATTAGTCATTTTTTATAAATTTTATTTTACTTTATTTATTCTTAAAGTTTTAACATTTACAATTATATAATTAGATATTCAGAAAAACTGTTATTCTTAACAAATAATTAACCATAGACTGTACATCTAGTTTTTTAAATATTAGTTGTTAATATTAATACACATATATTTAAGCACAATGTTAAGAACACACATTAAAACGCAAATCAATTTTACACTAAGAAGATTACAAGCAACTACTACAGCTCCTAAACTTCTATTAAAAGATATCAACCCTCATGTCATTGAAGCAAAATATGCTGTTAGAGGTACAATCCCAACCAAGGCTGAGGAATTAAAGTTAGTATTAAGTGAAAAACCAGGAACTCTTCCATTTGATAAGATTATTTTTTCTAATATAGGTAACCCTCAACAGTTAGGGCAAAAACCAATTACTTTTTATAGAAGAGTATTAGCACTGTTACAAGATCCATCTTTGATTTCCAACTTAAAGAACAAAGACTGTCCGGAATTCATTAAAAAAGAATATCCTAGTGATGTTATTGAAAGAGCTGAAAGAATGTTAAATGACATTGGTTCATCTGTCGGTGCCTATTCTTCTTCTCAAGGTATTAAGGGATTTAGAGATACCGTTGCTGATTTTATTTCCAAGAGAGATGGTTACAAAGCTGACCCGAATGATATTTTTTTGACTGGTGGTGCATCATCAGCTGTCAATTATGTCTTGCAAATTTTATGTAATGGACCAAAAACAGGTGTTTTGATCCCAATTCCACAATATCCATTATACACCGCAACATTAGCTTTAAACAATTCTCATGCTGTTCCATATTATTTGAAAGAAAAAGAAGGCTGGTCATTAGATTGTTCAGAATTAAAGAAATCTATTAATGACAAATTGAATGAAAACATAAATGTCAATTGTTTAGTTGTTATTAATCCTGGAAACCCAACTGGTGCCATCTTAAGTAAAGATAAAATGGTCGAGATTATAAATATCGCTAAGGAATATGGATTAGTTTTGATATCAGATGAAGTTTACCAAGAAAACATTTATAATGGTGAATTTATTTCAATGAGAAAAGTTTTAAAAGAACTTCAATCAGGTTCAGATAAATCATATGATAATGTTCAATTAGTATCTTTACATTCTACTTCAAAAGGTGTTTCTGGTGAGTGTGGTCAAAGAGGTGGATATATGGAAATTTTAGGCTTTAGTGATGATTTAAGAGCTATTTTCACTAAGTTATGCTCCATATCCCTCTGTTCTGTTGTTACAGGTCAAGCATTAGTTGATTTAATGTGTAAACCTCCTTCAGTAGGTGAACCTTCATATGCATTAGATCACAGTGAGAGAACAGAAATCTTTAATGCTTTGAAAGATAGATCTTTAAAATTATGGGATACTTTTAACAAATTAGAAGGAATTGAGTGTCAAAAACCTGAAGGTGCTATGTATTTATTCCCAAGAATTCATTTGTCAGACAAAGTTATTGATCTTGCTAAATCAAAGGGACTGCAACCTGATGAATTTTATTGTTTAGAGTTATTGCAACATACTGGTATCTGCACTGTCCCAGGCTCAGGATTTGGCCAGTATCCAGGAACATGGCATTTAAGAACTACATTTTTGCCACCAGGTACTGAATGGATTACTGAATGGGAAAATTTCCATAATAAGTTTATGGCTAAGTACAAATAACCATTGTGCTATAACATCTTTGATGTATTTTAATTATATATAAAATATAGACTTTTTAGTTATTCAAGGTTCATTCCAATATGACTTCCAATCATTGTTCTATAAAAATGTTTTGCCAAGAAGAATATTTGTTTTTTTTTTCAATCCTTAAATTCTCAATTTTAAAGAAATCAATACCGTTTTCAAACATCAGTTTTCTTGGAACCCCACCAACTGAGCTTAAGTAATCATTGTTTTTATTGTACATATCTTCATAAACAGACTTAAGATCAAGCTGTCCATACTTGTGTTCATTACTTTGTCTAATGCTTTTAAATGAACTAGAAGGGATATAAACAGAACCCATCTTCATGTTGAAAGTTAAACCAATTTGATTTAATATTTCATGTAGTACGTCACAATCAATACTAATAGAAAAAAATGTAACTGGAACAACGACAGCAGAACCTCTTAACCATTTTTCCAATGCATCTATCACTTGATCTTTGGTATTGTCCAATTTTGTATTAATTTCTTGAATCCACTCAAAATGAGTACTCTTATCCCTTAATATTATAATTCTTTCAACTTTATCTTTTAAATCATAAATTTCTAACTGTACTCGTTCCCAAGGCTCAACACTTTCAGGGTTAATGCTTCCATTACGGTATTTATGTTGTGAATTATCCAAAGAAATATCATTTTCTATCACCTCAGGATACTCCTCATGTGATTTACAAATATTACAAAAATTTAAAGCTTGAGTAACGATTTTACGTGTTACATTAACGTACTTCTGTAAAAGATTTCTATAAAGAGGTTCTAATTTTTTATGGTTATTCATTAAATGAATTTGTAAGACTGTTTCTACAAGTAATAATGGTGGAATAACTTCCTTCATTGTTTTGGTGCTGTAAACCACGATTCTTTTATTTTCGGAATCAAAAAATCTTTTATAATTTTCTTTTAATGCGGTATATTTAACTGTTCTGTTTTTTTTTGTTGTAAAATTATTAATTAATAGATTATCTAATGTGAGTTCATTATAAAATATAAGATTATACTCAAATTGTGTTAAATTCTTACCTCTATTGTTAACTGTAGTCAACGGGGTTGCTCTTTCCATATTAATATTCTCATAATAGTGCTCTACTAGCCTGTCAACTATAAAGGATATATCCAATGACATTATACGATCATTTATATGTGGATCATTTATAGTTTTCCATATTTTAGATTTCTCAATAATTATATCTTTCATTTCATTATTGCTATTAACTTTATTTCCATGTAGAAATTTGTGGTTTTTGTAAATGGATTTCAGAAGTTTATTAATATTAGTGTATGTTTTAGGAAGTCTAAATTTTTTTACACTAGAATTATTACTTCTAGAAAATATGTAGGATGTGTCTGTTTTCTTTGGTTGAGATGATGCTTGCTGATTTACTAATTCGTTAACATTCTCTGGTAGTATACTGATATCGCCATGCATAAAAAAACTACTATCAACACTATATTCAGGATTGCTGTATTGAGACATTATGAAGTTATATTATATATTAGGTATATGAAGATGCGTAGGTTTTGTCTTTTGCAGTGTATTGCTGAATATTTTAAAGAAAGTTTCTTTTTTTTTTCTTACATCTTTTTTTTGATAGTATTAAAGTTATTATTACTAATAATTAGAAATTTAAAAATTTTATTTACCCGAATGTAAACGTTATTTACTATTTATAGAAATGATCTGATTTTGATTATATAATATTAAGAATTGATTTGTTCTCGTTATTAAATATAGTATCTAATTTTTTTTTGTTTATAAAAATTTTTTTTAGCTAATTTTTTTTTTTGCTAAAAATATAAAAAAAAAAAAAAATCTTCTATATATAAAAAAAGAGGTTTTCAAAAATTTTTAAGGAAAGATATATATTTAGTATTTTTAAATGTTTTTTTCAACAATTTTTAAAAAACGCTATTATTTTGTTGAATTATTATATGAACATCTTTTATCTTTTTGTTGAGTTTAATCATTATAAAAAGACTTTATATCTAAATAAACCAAAATAGAATAAATTATAAAATTTTCAAAAGTAAGGAATTGATAATTATTTTTTAAGGTAAATTATTCATTATTATCTAATTCTTCTATCTAATTTCATTTCGCAAATTTAATTAAAAATTATTATATACATATAATGTCTGCTGCTTCTACTTGTAACAACAAAAACTGTGATATCTTATTATGGAAAAATCCTGTAGAATCAGGTAAGGTTTTGGGTGCCGCTTTATTAGCCATTGTTCTTATTAAAAGCTTAAAGTTCACTCATATCTTATCTTTAATCTACAAGATTTCCTTTACTTTTGCAGTCTTAAACATCATTTCTGATAAGGTTGTTAAATACCAAGTCATTACTAAATATGTTCAACCTAACAAGTGTCCTAACGTTGTTGGTATTGTTAAGCCAAGAATTGATAATTTCTTGATCAACTTACCAGGCTACCAAAAACAATTTAGAACTTTCTTATTTGCTGAAAACCCATTCTACTCTATAAAGATAGTTTCTATTTTATTCGCTGTTACAAAGTTATTAAATTTATTATCATTTACTACCATTTTATTGATAGTTGTTTTAGCTGCCTTTTCTTTACCATTAGCTTATCATAAGAACCAAGCTGTTGTTGATGAACAAGTTTCTAAAGTATGCAAATTAGTTTCTGAAAAAGTTGAACAATCTCCATTAAAACCATACTTAGCTAAATTTAACAAATCATACACAACTGCTAAGAAGACCGACGAAGAACCTGTTGTTGTCTCTACTACTGAATCTGCTGCTAAGACTTCTGCTGAAGAAATCAATGCCAAGATTGACACTGCTACTTCCACTGCTTTAGAAAATTAGATTGACTTAAAATAAACATGTCTTTTTTTATTTAATTCAGTTATATTGATTACATTAAAAAAACAATACCACTAAATATTAAAGTTATCCATTACTTTAGTATTTATTTTTCAAGTATATAATATTTAACAATATATATAATACACAGACTAAATACATCGCATTTATTGTACTGAAAATCTAGTAATGATATTAGTTTGTATATTAAAAAGCATTTCATTTTGAAAAACTCCAACCTTGATTTAATTTAGAACCCTTATTTATTATGAGAATTAACCGTTTTTTCTAGCTATTTTCGAAATTTATGTCCTAAAAAAATTTAAATGTTCGGACTTTTTATTATAAGTCTATAGGCAAGCTATAATATTTGTAATTTAATTTAGACAACCAGGGGCGAGCTCTTATTAGGAGTTTTTTAAAGGTTTATAGTTAAAATAAAATCAAGTTATATAAAGATTTATAAATAATCTTTGTTTTAATGCCATATTATAAATATTAGAAAAACATATTTATTAAGCAAAATATCACAATTGGCTATCTTTAATAACCTTTAGAACTATCTAAGAACTCTCTTTGATTAGCAAATACATTGTCATGCAGATTGTTATTTGTCAAAGAAAGTTTTTCTTGATCCCATAGTCTTTCTCCTTCACCAGTTTCAAATAAACTCAAATTAGTAACATTTTCATAATTTGGCAATCTTGGGATGTTTAATTCTGTAAATACATCGTCTATAGCACCAAGTAATATATCACAGTGTTCTATAGTGTGGCCAGGTGTTGGTGTAATTCTTAATCTTTCTGTTCCCTTAGCAACAGTTGGAAAGTTAATGGCTTGTACATAAATTTTATGCTTGTTTAATAACATATCACTAGCCTTCTTGGCTAATAATGCATCACCAACGAATACAGGAATAATATGGGATGGGTTTTTTAACATAGGAATTTTTAAATCTTTTGCCAATTTTGTTTTTAAATAGTTAGTGATCTTTTGTTGTTGTGTTCTTAAAGAAATGTTTCTTTTAGTTAATAATATGGCTTCTTCAGCAGCACTCATAACAGATGGTGGCAATGTAGTTGTAAAGATAAAACCAGGTGCAAAAGATCTAATATAATCGATCATGACCTTTGAACCTGCAACATACCCACCGACAGAACCAAAAGATTTACCTAAGGTACCAGTTATCAAATCAATTTGTTCCATAGTAGATTTAAATTCTGGATTTCTAACTAACCCATTTTTTAAGTGTTCGTTGAAATCAATATGCTCAGCCACACCAGCACCGTGTGGACCATATAACCCCATAGCGTGAACTTCATCTAAAAATGTTATAGCACCATACTTTTTAGCCAATTCTACAATTTTTTTGATTGGGGCAACAGAACCACACATAGAATAAACTGATTCAAAAAGAATCATTTTAGGTTGATCTAATGGTGTTTCTTTTAATAATCTTTCTAAATCTTTCATATCGTTGTGTTTAAATATTTTCTTAGTACATCCTGAGTTTTTAATTCCTACAATCATAGAAGCATGGTTTAGTTCATCAGAGAATAAAACTAAATTAGGATATTTTTTACCTAAAGTAGATATGACAGAGTCATTTGCAACAAAACATGAAGAAAATACTAAAGCACCATCTTGTTTGTGTAGTTTTGCTAATTCATTTTCTAAATACATGCAATGCATATTATGGCCTGCAATATTTCTAGTACCACCAGAACCAACACCGTAAATATCCATAGTTTCTTTGGCTTTTTTAATAACTTGTGGATGTTTAGATAATGACAAATAATCATTAGAACACCAAACAGTGACCTTTTCAGATGCGGTGTCTTGGTGAGCCATTGGAAATTCTTTAGCAATTCTATTGATATTGTTGAAGTATCTATAAGAATTTTCAGTTCTTTTTCTTACTAATTCGTCTTCCATAAACTGATCATATTGAAAAGTTTTAGCCTCATTTGTGCTTGATGAAGATTCAGCTTTAGTAGCTTCTTTAAATTTTAAAGATACTGCAGCTGAGCTTTTCATTGGACATGATGTTGTAAAGTTTCTAGTAACTTGTTTAAATACAGGACATTTTGAATAGTTTTCAGTAAAAACTTTTTTACTTTGAACAATTTTTGAGCTATTTTTAATGATAAATGGGCATTGTTTAATACCAGACTTTACAATATTTTCCATAGTTATATATTTGGCCAAGTAGATAGTAATTTGGTTTCAATAATTTTTATTTTTTAAAAGGTAATCATAATATTTTATAATAATAAATGTTAAATTAGTTATTTTACATGCATGCCTAAAGATATGAGTAATGTTTGACAAAAAACTGTTTTTCATAAATAAAATTTTTATTTTCTACAACTACAAAAAAATTTCTTTTTTTAAACCGTTTTTTTTTGTCTTTTATTTTATCCTAAAATATTAAAATGTACTATTTATTCGTATTACACGTGATGATACATTAGTTTTAAAAAATTAAACTATGCGTTAAGTAACGTGTTGTATTTATTGTGACAGTACACTATTCAATGTATAAGTTTATGATATATAATATATGTCTTAGTATAATGTATTTGATTTAATCCATTCCTGTGCTTTCATATGCCCTAGTTTGGCAGCTCTTAGTATATATTCTTCACCTTTTTCTTTATCAACTTGACAACCTATTCCAAATACATAATATATACCTAACCCATACAAAATTTTGTTATATCTATCTCCATTTGGACAACTACATGCCATGGTCATCCACTTGAATGATTCTTTATCATTAGGCAAGTATTTGAGCACCTTATTTCCTGTCAAATACCAACCTGCAATACTTAAACAATTTAAAGGAAAAGTTGTGTCACGATAATAAAAGTTTAGTGATTTTGTCATTGAAATAGGCTGATTAAAATGTCCAAATTCAAAGATTTGACCTAATTTCCATGTGGCCAAATTATAGTTTAATATAAAAGAATTCAGATAGCTTTTAAGTATTAGTTTTGATAGTAAATCTTCATCGTATTCTTGAAATCTTTTTTGATTAAATAATTTTTCATAAAATTTCCCTATTTCAAAATTGGATTGACCCGTGTTTAGTTCTACTAGAATTCTTAATGAAAGTTTAATCAAATCTACTTCATTAAATTTAACTCTTATCTCATCCATTAATGTATAGTTTTCTTCTTCTTTTAATATTTTACATGCAAGCTTGTACCCACTTACAGGATCTTTCCAATCTTTCCATCCTTCATAAAAAAGAACTAAGCTTCTAGAAATATCTAATTCACACCCTTTCCCATTTTCTAAGCAGATACCTAACCTAAATAAATTAGAAACACCACATAGAATCCAATCACTTGAATTATCATCAAAATCTATATGTAAAGCGTCATAACATTTTTCATAATATTTAAATGCTTTAAAATCATTTAGTGGTAAAATTTTATTTTTAGAAAGGTTAACTTGGAGGTTTCTTAATAAATCATTATATTGATATTTGCTTATTTCGCATTGTTGAGCACCTATAGGGTCATTTTCAAAAAAAGCAAGTAAAAAATCAAAATCTAATCTTTGTGAATATAACTGACCCATAAAATATAACGCAAGTGGATATCCTAATGAAAATTTTCTCTTTTTATTTTTACTGGAAACTACTGTGCATAGCTTGGTTAAAACTTTAATCGCATGCTCCAGGATTATTCTTGAGTTATGAGATGTTTCTTTATCGTTTAAAGGCCTATGCAATGCCAAACAGTTAATATTGTAATTCTGAATAAATGGAATATGAAAACTAAACACAAACAATGTTATTGCCCATTTTAATTGAATATATGGTGAAAAAAAGTCATTATCTGAACTATCAGCAATTACTTGATTGTAGTTGTGACCAAAGTATTGAAAAAATGCAGCTTCTTTAGAATATACAGCAGATGTATTCGAAAAAATACTTGATTCACTATCTTTTGATATAAGTTGCGGTGGTGTAGATGGGCCGTTATTAACCGATTGCGGCGAGGTATATGTATTAATGTTAATGGAATTTTCTTGTCTTTGTCTATCAAGATGTTCGTTTGGTCTTAGATAATCATCGTTTATTGGGTATGGAAGATCGTTTGAAGTATCGCCTGAATCAGAGATTGATCCTTGAATATTGGATGCTGGGCTTAGTTGACTAGAATATTTCTGATCAGAAGACATATTAGAGTTTTTATTTTGATAATAATTATGATGAAAGCCGGACATTCTATGTATAACTCAATTTGTTAATTTATCGCTTTGTTTATTTAACTTAAATAATAGGTTTTTTAATCTAAAATAGGATTTATATTAATAGAATAGGAACTCTAATAGAAAAAGATAAATATATTAAAGCATAAAATCCACGTATATATATTAAAAAAATATTTACTGGCTTGCCGCTTTATTTATCTTTACTCAAAGTTAAAACCAAAATAATTTAATTAATGCCGTTAATTAAAAAGTTAGAGTGTTAAAAAGGAATTATTTATTAAAAATCGATACATCCATTTTTTTTCTACCACCTGCCATACATGTATTAAATTTAGCAATTCTTTATTTTTTTAAATAAGATTTTTTAAAAATGAATTCTTTTCTCCGATTGAATTTATTTATGATTGTCCATTCTTTAAAAGTCTTTATATGAATGATTACTTTAATTAAAAATAACACCCATACATACTATTAATTAATAGTGTATTAAATTACTTTAAACAGTGGTATCCACATATATCAATAAAAAAAAAAGAGTATACCTTATAATCAATCATGAATTAAAAAAAAAAGCAAGATATGCTATTAATATGTAATATTGAAAAAAGATTATTAGGTTAGATCAATTCATATAGCGTAACTTTCGTCAACTTTATATAATAGGACCTCAATCTAGGATAGACCATATAATATTGACGTATATTAATACAATGATCATAATCTAAATATTAGAATTTGGGGTATATTTACTTTAAATAATATGGTAGCTGGTATATCTTAATAATTCTATACAGTTTTTTTTTAATATATATATATATATATTAAAAAAAAAAAAAAATCTAACAATAAAATTTTTTAATAAAAATTAAATAGTACATACATGTATATATATACACAATATTACTATACTAATCGTTTAAAATACACCTAGCATCAATAATAACAAACTGTTAATGTCTTCACAAGATTCTGCTGCATTACAGCACGATAATTCTGATCCAAAGAAACAGTTAAGACCTAAAATTAATCCTGAAAATATTAGAATTTATACAAAAGATAAAACTGATCCAAACTATAATCCAGATGAGTTTTTGTTAGAGAAAGAAAAAAAATTAGCCAAAGAAAGAGATGAAGGTGTTATAACACAGGATGAATATGAAGAACAATTAACTAATTACACACCTGGTCAAAAAATTATAATGAGAGAAGAGCAAAGAAAATTTAAAGAGTTAACCAAACTTAATGAAGAAAATCCAAATTTAAGTAAAAATCAATTATTGATGAAATCATTTAGTGTTAATGACTTAAAATTAAAAAACTTATTAGAAGTCTCATGTTTCAGACAAGCAATGTTATTAGGTTTATCAACTGGAATGGGATTGGGAACAGTAATCTTTATAACATCAAAAACTGTCAAAAAGACAACTAACTGGGCATTAATAGGGTTTTTTTCAGGCTCAATATTTGGTTGGGAAAAATGTAGGTATCAAAGAAGTCAACAAATGGAGATTGAAATGAGATTAAAAGAATTCCAAAATCAGCAAAGGTTAAAAAGCTTAGAAAATGAAAAAAAGAAATTAGAAGTAGAAGATGAAAAAATTGAACAAACTAAAAAATGGTATAAATTTTGGTAATACCATTTTTAAATAACTTATTCTTAGAAATCTCATTTAATTTTCTATATAAAAGTTCTGTAAATATTTTTGATTTATTTATTACCATGTATGCACTTAGTTATATACCGAAAATACAACTAAGACTTTTTAATACATCACATGATTCACAAATGATAAATGTTTTATTTTCTTTATTAATTCTAGATATATAATCTATATTTAATATATACAACTTAAAATATATTGTGTAATTTAAATAATTACATACATATTTGTATCTATTATTGATTATATAAGTAGTATATATATATACTATATCATGAATAGAGAAAGATGATATATTAATTATGTAAATTATTTAGATAAAAAACAGTAATGATAGATATACAAGTAAATATATTTTTTTAAGGGGTAATATAAAAACTTTGTTTTCTTTTGTTTTGTATATAAACTAAATCATTTTACACATGTATCATCATAAAACTGTTTCATATATGTATATATACATTACAAGACTATATATAATATTATAACAAATTAAATCAATTATTTTATCTTTACATGACTACTTTTTTATAGAAAGTATTAACCAGCAAACAAAAAAAAAAAATATATATGCATTATAAATATGAACAGTAATCAGTATAATACCCCTAATCATGATCCCAAATATGTTGAATATCAACCATTATATGAAAAAAAGCTTAATCAATTTTTGGATTTTAATGGCCCTTACAAACATGAGTCTCTAGGTAAGTTTATGGATTACAGAAGGTATAGAGCTGTTGAAAAAGAACATCAAAAATATATAAAAGGATTATATTACCAAGTTCCTTATAACAAAGATGACCCTGTAGACCCATTAAATAGACCTGATTGGCAACCTTTAATTGATGAATGTAATGAAAAAAATCTCTGGAAAAGTATTTATGAAAACCAACCATTTGGTCCATCTTGGACTACTACCTGGTTTAAGATACATATTCATATTCCAGCAAAATTATTAAAATTATTCAAGAATGAAAAATGGTCTTTTCAATTTGATTGTCAAAATGAAGGTTTAGTTATAGCCCCAACTAATATTAAGAACAAAATTACATACATGCCTATAACCGCATTTTCAGGTAATAAAGAAAGAATTGAATATATTTTAAATATTGAAGATTATAATTCAGATTTTAATTACATGTTTTATATTGAATGTGGTAATAATGGTATGTTTGGAAATGGTATTGGCCAAATAGATCCCCCATCAGACAATAGATGGTTCCATCTTCAAATATGTGATTTGGTTTTACCAGATTGGGAAGCTAGAGGTCTTTATTATGATTTTATGCAATGTAAAGATCTTGCTTTAAAATTGAATCAAGAATCTTTTTTCAAGCATTATATTAGAAAAACATGTTTAGAAATAATGGAGATTTTTGATAGTAGTAGTAGATCATCTATCATTGCTTGTAGAAAGCATTTTGAAGAAAAGTTGTTACCAAAGATTGAAAGTTATGATGAAGCAAATGATGATAATGAGTTTAATACTATGTATGCGTTTGGGAATTGTCACATTGATTTAAGTTGGTTATGGCCTTTTGCAGAGTCTAAAAGAAAGGTCACTAGATCTTGGGCATCTCAAATTCAATTTATCAAACAGTATCCTGAGTTTCAGTTTGTTATCTCACAAGCACAATCAGTTAAATGGCTTAAAGAAAAACACCCTGAGTTTTTTGAGATAATTTTACAGCATCCTGAGCAATTTTTAGTATGTGGTGGTTCTTGGGTTGAGAATGATACTAACCTTCCAAGTGGAGAAGGATTATCAAGACAATTGTTTTTTGGTCAGAGATGGTTTTATAAAAATTTCAACAAGACTATCTGTAAGACTATGTGGTTACCTGACTCATTTGGATACTCTGGTGCTTTACCTCAAATTGGTAAATTATCACAGTGTGATTATTTTGTCACTCAGAAATTATCTTGGAACAATATAAATAAATTTCCATATTCAACATTTTATTGGCAAGGTATTGATGGATCAGAAATATTAACACACTGTCCACCAGCTGATACTTATACATCTGACTGTTCAGTTGATGATATCTTGAAAGTTGTAAGAAATGGTAAATCAAAAGATATTGAAGGAGGTTCATTATACTTATATGGTAAAGGTGATGGCGGTGGTGGGCCAACAGAAGAGGAGATCAATAAATTAAAAAGAATGATACAGATAAATAAGAAGATAGGATCTGAAATTCCATCAATTTCTATGTCTAGGAAAAACACACCAGATAAGTTTTTTCAAAATGTAATAACAAAAAATAAAGGAAAGCACAATATACCATCATATATTGGTGAGCTATATTTAGAATTTCATAGAGGAACTTACACTACTCAATCAGATATTAAGAAGTTCATGAGAAAATCTGAAATATTGTTAGTAGAACTTGAACAGTTAGCAACATATGCGTCTTTGGTATTATCAGATTACAAATACCCACATCAAAAGATTAATAGCATGTGGGAAGATGTATTGTTATGCCAATTCCATGATGTATTGCCAGGATCAGCAATAGAGATGAATTATGAATATGAATCTAAAAAAATGTTGAAGAATGTTTTAGAAAAGTCAACTCTTCTTTATAAACACATATCAAACGAGCTACAAGCTAAACCTGTATTTTTAATAAATAAGCCTATTGAAAATAATAGTTCTTGTCATATAGTTGAAGATGCAGATAAATTTATTTTATGGACTGACAATCTAACTGTTACGATTTGTAAAAAAACAGCTAATATTATATCAATTAAAAACTCAATAAATGGAAAAGAGTTCATTGATATGAAAACTGGGAAAAATAAAAGGGGGGCAAATCAATTTGTAGTATTTGATGATCAACCTGAAAGTTGGCAAGCTTGGGACACAGAAATTTTTAATATTGAAGACTATAAGTATGTTGACAATTTAAAATCAATATCTTTAAATCAGAATACTGGTACAGTAACTTCTGTATTTGATATAGGAGATGATTGTTTTATAACTAGTGCAATATCCTTAGATAACGATATGATAAATATTAAAACAACTGTAACAAATTGGAATAAGGAAAATAAATTTTTAAAAGTTGAATTTCCTGTAAATATCCACAATCCTGTCTGTACTTACGATATACAATTCGGAAACAAGAAAGTTGATACAGTGTTTTACAAATTTGAAGTTTGTCATCATAAATATGCAGATTTAAGTGAGGCTACAAAAGGTGTTAGTATTATCAATGACTCTAAGTATGGTTTTGCTACATTAGGAAATCTGATGAAGTTGTCTTTATTAAGATCTCCAAAAAGACCAGATGGGCATGCTGACATGGGTGACCATGAAATGAATTATGCCATTTTCCCACATACTGGTGGCTTAGGAATGGATACTATTAATAAAAGTATAGATTTTAATAAAGTTGCTAGTAGTTCTTTAGATCTTGAGAAAAATTTTATAAGTGTTGAACCGATATATGAATATGATTTAAAGAATTTTAATATGAAAATTTCAAGTATCAAGAGAGCCGAAGACGATTCATTTGAGTCAGTGTATAGTATATTAGATAAACATGAAGATACAAAAAAATCTATAATAGTAAAGGTATACGATCCATTAGGAGGTGAAATTACAGGAAAATTAAAGATATCTAACGATTTTACAATTGATAGTGTTGTCTCTGTTGACAATTTAGAAATGCCGATTGAAACTACTCAAAGAGTTGAGTTGGTTGATAATCATAGTTTTTTAATAACATTAAGAGCATTTGAAATTAAAATTTTTAGAATTTTTATTAAATAGTTTTATATTGATATCAAATTTTATAATATAGTTTAAAATCTATTTAGAATCCTTTAAGTATTTACTTTTTAAAAAAAAGAATAAAATTATTTGGTTTAGTCTAGCAGCTAATTCAGCATTAATAAATCTATAACGCTACCAAATCACGTGATAACAATTTATAATAAAAAAGAAACAATGTGAATTGATGAAAATTTTTTTCATTAGTTTAGTGAAAAACTTAAAAAAATTTTTATGAACTTTTTATAAAATTCAAACTAAGAGTTACTTTGAGACGACTTAATCATATAAGAAATATAGCTCATTGATTTAAACAATAAATAAAAAACCAAAGATTAAATATTCTTGATTTTTTTTACTAGAGTATATATATTTTTTAATAAATAAGAAATATTAATTTTAAAATGTTTAAAATCACCAATATTTTATCATTTAGAAACACAATCATAAGACATAATGAAGCACCGATATTGAGAGCTATGAAGCTTACAGAAACAGGTGTTGATACTAGAAATAAATATTTATATGATCATTATACAAATATTTTGAAAAATAAACCTTTAATCTTAGTTTGTCATGAATTACCTTTAACTAAAAAAGAAGATACAGCATTAAGACATGCGATATTTAAAGAAAATTTTACTAAATATAACATAAAAAGTAGTATTATGAGATTAGTATTATTAGATAATTATTTTAAGAAAAACAATATAACAGAAAAAGATTTAACATTAAATTATGTTAACAAAAGACAATTATTTGAAGAGAAATCACCGTTCAGTTGTTTCTTTAACAACAATAGTTCATCTATAATATATTATAATGAAAATGAATTAAATCCACAAGCATTAAAGAAGTTATTAACTATGCTAGAAAAAAAGAATTCACCATTTAAAAACCAAGTTTTAATTATGGGTATGATTTTGGAAAACAATTTTGAAAAAGTTTATACATTAGATGACATGACAAAACTAAAAGATTCACCAACATTGCCACAATCACACGCTGCTATTGTTGGTTTGTTACAACAACAAGTTAGTGGTGTCTCAAGTTTATTACAAAGAAATATTGTCAACTTAAATCAAACTTTGAAGACCTACCATGATGAAGTTTTAGGTGGTAAACAAAGTGATGATTCTAACAGTGAAAATAAATAATTTTTTAAAAATTAACATGTTATGAATCGTTTGTATATAGGTTTTTAATGCTTTTAGTTATTCTAATAAATAATTAAAATATTAAATTAACATAGAGAGGAATGTCAAATAAGCTCTTACATTTATATTAGTATATATAAATATAGCAATATTATTATTTTAAACGTGTAAATATATTGTTTTAATAGTCAAAAGATAAATGCTTCTACCTTTCGTATTGATTTTCAGTCCACTGAAATAGAATAGGATCTTCTATTTTCACATGACACTATATATTTTAAATTAAAATTGGACCTATTATTGTATTTAGACTCATAATTTTATTATATGCATAATGTAATTCAACATTTATCTCTGTATATATACTTTTTTTTGAATCGTAGCTTATCTTTCTTAATAAATAATTATTATAGTATGGTATTCAAATCAAACAAAAAATTCTAGGTAATAAGCAAAAAACTTAAGATATTTGCATTAGATACAAACAACCTGTTTCCAAGATAATGATTAGATTCATATTAATTTTTAGAATATATACACTAAGAATATAATACTGATTTATCTTGAAAAGAGGCCATTGCAATATGTCTTTTAAACTTCTTATCTAGATATATCAAAATAATGACAAACTATAATTAAGTTTAAAATACAGATATTTTACAATTGTGCTAAATTATTTCCTATAATGATAGTTTATTATAATTAATGATAGATTTTGCTTGTTTGTATATAAAAATTTAAATAATTTCTGGATTTGGTAATCTTCTGAAACAAGCAATCCATTTACTACCTTTATTTCTTTCAACTTTTTGACCTTCTTCAGTGGCATTAATCATGATTTGGCATGATTCGTCGTTTTGTTCCCATTCTTTATCTAATCTTTCAAACAAAGGATGCTCTTCTAAGTGTGTTCTCATCCAAATATGCAAATCTTCAACATCTGTGATTGTGTATATAATACCACCTTCCTTTAAACAGTGAGCATACTCAGTTAATAATGTATTTGATATAATTCTAGCTTTGAATTTTTTCTTCTTAAAGCAAGGATCTGGAAACATAAAGAAGATTTTTTCTAATTGACCTTTTTCAAAGAAATTATTCATAAACTTCATAGCATTACCTCTTAAAACACTGATATTTTGATAGTGTTTACTGTCTTTATTTATATCATTATCAGAATTTTGAGCTCTTAATGCGATAACTCTATCTTCAACATAATTTGTTACTTGCATTCTAATTTCCATACCTAATATTAATTTTTTTGGAAATAATGGTGCTAACTCAACAAGTAAACCACCGTAACCACAACCTATATCAGCAATGGTAACCTTTTCTTTCATTTCCTTCTTTTCTTCATCGTAATAAGCAGGGTAAAGTTTTGACCAGTCCATTTCTTCTGGACTAACTGGGTATGGTGCAGATTTATCAGAAAAAATGTTAGCATGTGCTCTTTGTCTATAAAATCTTTTCTTTGGTAATTCGATCAATAACTTTTCTGGGTTAAAGATATTTGTGGTTGCATCTGGGGTAGCAGATTTAACTATTTCTTTGGCATTGGCCACGTATTTTAATTGTTGTCTTGTAGAATCTCTTATATCTCTATATTCCTTTCTTTCATCATTTGTTTTTTGAAACTTCATCTTTATATTAATTCGATAATTATAAAATTTCGTTAGTTTTGTTTTGGTTCGTTATGAATATTAATTTAGTTAAAATTATTAGTTTATTTTTTATAATTTCATTATTATTTTCTATTCCACTGTTATTATTTTTTTAACAGTCCTAAAACGGACAATTATCTGAACATCTAAATTTTTTTTACAGCTATTAAAAAATTCAGAATAAAAAAGCAAATGTTCATGAAAAAAGAAACGTTCATATAGAAAATACAGCTTAAATGCATTAAAAAGAATACATATACTTATTTAATAAGATCATATATAATCAAAAGATTTAAATCTAATGACGCTTTAACTTTTCAAATATTTGTTTTTAATATAATTAGCTACATTATATT
Organism: Hanseniaspora singularis (nom. inval.); assembly: GCA_030565715.1. Classification (NCBI taxonomy): domain Eukaryota; kingdom Fungi; phylum Ascomycota; class Saccharomycetes; order Saccharomycodales; family Saccharomycodaceae; genus Hanseniaspora; species Hanseniaspora singularis (nom. inval.). Next base: position 26,379 of record JAJMDG010000111.1, on the reverse strand, counting down.
ATTTTTTATTTTTTTACATACTTGATGATTATTTACAAGATTCAATTATCCTAGGTTGTTATTATATCATATTCATATCGTCTAAATGTTTAATTTATTTATCTTCAATCTTTAAAAAATATAAAAACTTATTCTAATTAATCTTTTTTAGTCAATAACTTATCAAACATTGGAATAAAAGATTGAGCTAAAGCAAAAGAGAAAACTAACTTAGGACCAGTAGTTAATAACTTTGGAGTTAATCCTTTGAAGAAAGCTGTGATACCTTCATTCTTTAATGTTTGTTTGATAATTGTGAAACCACTTTCAGAGCTGCCAAAGTTTTTATTTTGAATTCTAGTCTTAATAACATCTAATGGAGCTGAAACGATCAAAGAAGCAGAAGCACCAAATATAGAAGTGAAGAAATTTTGACCCCATGTTGGTGTTTGGTTATCTTTTAATTTTAAAATATATTCTTGAGCAAAAGAATTAGCACCAAATAATGCAAAAGAACCAGGAGCATTTCTGGCAGCGGTCCAACCAGCACCAGAGTATAGAGATTTAATACCATGTTCCTTAATTACATTTAAAACACCTTTTCCTTTAAAAGCATCAGGGTTGGTTTGCATTTTAATTTTTAAAACATCTAATGGTAATAAAGCGATTTCACCAATACCAATCATAGAACCAGCAAGTGCATTTTTAACAGATCTAGATTGAATAGAACTGTTTCTATCAATCCATTCCTTAACAAAAGATTGACCAGAGTATTTATAAACTCTTTGGAATAATTTATAGTAAATGTTAAAGTTTAATCCAGCATATAAAGACTTGGATGCAACAACATTTTTAAATTGATCGAAAGAAGTAATTTTTGTTTGGTTAGACATCAATCTTTTAGAGATTGTATCAACTGGATGGAAAATTGCTAGTTCTAAGATAGCAGAAGAAGCAGAACCTAAGATTTTAGCAGAACCACTATAAGATTTTTTATTTTCAGTTGAAGAATTTGACATTTTAAATAAAAATATTACTTTGTATTCGTTGAATGGTTTAATCTTTTAGATAAATTTAATTGTTTTAATAAAATTAATAAAGATTTTTTAATTTTTAAATCTACAGTTTAAAAAAAAAAGATTATTGAAAAAAAATTTTGCTTTTTCAAACATGGTTTTTGATGCTGCCTTGTTCTTAACTGTGAAACTTTTTTTTAAAAAATTGAATCGGCTAATACAATATCTCGGTGCTGATCAGCGAGATTTCATTTTTGCAAAACACTACTGAGATATGAATAAAAGTTTACTAGTATAATAGATTTTAGCTAGGTGATACAAAATTCTTATCTTTTCAACATTCTGTAGTTTATAAATATTAATTTTAAAAACTAAAAAATCTCTATTAATTATCTATTTAAGTCTATATATTACGCAAGCATAAATAAATTAGAATTTCACGTGAGTAAACGCGAAATATGAAGTGTTTTTCGTGATAAAAAAAGTATGAAGGACTTTATTACTAAGAAATTTATTAATATATATAATAAACTCATCTATCATCGTAAATACGCAACAAAAATAAACCAAGAAAAGTAGAAATCAACAAAATATATAAGAATTAATTATTGAATATTATGTCAAATGAACTAGCAGATGTTATACTTATTAACGAGGATTTAAATCTTGCTAATATTATGAAAAAGGATGATATAATTGAAATTAATGAAAAAACATATAAACAACCTGTCTTAAATAACATTGATGATTTTGATGTAATTAGTGAAGCTATTGATATAAAGAAACAAAATAATTATAAAATATGGAAAAAGAACAGTAAAATTTTATATGATTATTTAAATACAAATAATTTAAAATGGCCATCATTGTCGATAAATACCCTCCCATATCATAATAAAACCCAAAATGATCGTTACTATTTAATTACTAGTTTTACTTCAGATCAATTATCTGAAGATGAAAAAATTATTTTGACCAATATGGCAACTTTAAATATACCAAAAAGTGATTTAAATTGTTTTGAAATGGAAAATATGGAGTTTCAAGTGTTAAAGGATTCAGAAATAAAAGCTAATAAAGAAATCAACAATCTTCCTAAAAATGTTCATTTAAAAAAGAATATGCAAGATGATACAATAAAAGAACATAAAGCACATAATTTAAAAAATGATATAGAAATTACATTTCCCGAGAATGAACAATGTAATAGAGTATCTGTAAATGTACACAATCCAGATATATTCGCAACTGCTTCTACAAAATTTGGAAATATTTATTTATATGATAAAACTAAATGTATCACGACAAACAGTTCTGTTAAAAATTTAATGTCATCAAGCTATGTGTTAAATTTGTCTGGCTGTAGCGGTATAGATGATGTAGAAGTCACCTGTTTAGAATGGAATAATTTAAAAGAAGCCGAAGTAGCATCAGGTTTATCTAACGGTTTACTTCAGGTATGGGATATCAAATCACTGTATCATGCAAATAAAAGCACCTATACTGACCCAAGTTCGTTTACTTTAGTGGATGAGACAGGAATAAATGATATATCTTATATGCAAGATCACGATTCTATCATAGCTGCTGGGTGTGAAAGTTTATACCTACAATTATATGATTCTAGAGTACAAAGCGTAGTTTTAAAAGCGCTTAATAAAAATGGAAATAATAGTATTAATAGTTTACAATTTAACCCAAACAGTTCCAATTTAATTGCTTTAGGTGGTGGTGACATTAATGGTGAAGTCAATATTCATGATATTAGAAAATTAGAAAATCCAATCCTTACATTTCATCATATGCATGGTAATCAAGATGATAATGTATCTTCAAATAATAGCATAACTAAAATCCAATGGAATCCATTTTTGGCTAATGTTTTATTGACAGCAGGAATGGAAGATGGTCTGGTTAAAATATGGGATACTCTAAAGCCTGTAAGAAATAGCACAGGAAACTTTTCATCCGAGTTACTCTTTACTCATGGTGGGCATATGTTAGGTGTCACTGATTGCTGTTGGGACCTATTTGATCCATGGACCATAGCTAGTTGTTCCTTTGATAACTCATTGCATATATGGAAACCATCAAAAAGGGCTCTTGATAAATACTATACATAATATGCATATAAAATTATGGGAGAAGCCATTAAAATTGGAACCAGTTATATCTTTTAAAGTAGATCTATTTAAGCATACAAAGATAGATAACGTAAGAAACCTTATAATTGTGAATGTTCACTTGTCTGTTAGCCTACAATTCACTTCACAATTATTATATATCAGCTTTTTTTCTTTATATACTAAATTGTTTTAAGAATGAAAATTTGTATTTAATATTTATGAAGTTTTTGATTATGACGTCATAAAAGTTAAAAATATGTAAAGTGTGATTGTTTAGACTGAGTTATATAACAGTATATTAGGCCGATTGAATATTGGCGTTGAAACAAGCTAATATATTTACAAAGATGCCATTGTTTTAATTAAATGACAATATAAACTATGTTAAAAATATAGTGAAAACATCATTTGGCATTCAAGATTATAACTTTTTTTTGAAAAACCTGAAAATTTAACTGGTATAGCTGGTAATTAATTGCTATAAACTTTAAACCTAGTGAATACCTAGCATATGATTGATTTACTTGACAATAACTGTAAATTATCTCAAATTCAATATTTGTTGAAATTGGAGAGTTAAACCTAAAGTTACTTTCAAGCACATATAATTCAAAACCAAATATAAATCTAATGAACAACAATTGCGCCAATGTTTTATACTCATATTAGTAAAGTTGTTTTTAAAAGATATGAATCTCCTACGGGTGATTTATTGACAAAGGTAAAATATAGTATTAATAATTTAATTAGGTGATAAGCGTACGCATAATTCCTATTAAGAAAACTTAAATATAAGACTTTAGCTACACTCGGTATGAACAAGCTATTGCATATTGCTTAGCATTAATTATTTATAATATTAAGTTATTGAATCAATATTTATTACGTTCAAAATTAAATTCTTATAATTTCTTTAACAGGCTTAGTCTTGTATGATGAGCTATTCTCAATAACACTAAAGACTAGTAATATTTTTATGATAACATAGCTAATCAAAACTTTAAAACTAGATCTATATCAAAAAAACATTCCGTGTAAACGTTTTAATATATATTAGCCTTTTTAGTAATACCTGGAGTATACTAAGCATTGATATTTTTATCAAATTATATATTTTAAAAGCATTTGCAATGGTTAGGCATCTTTATCGGACCATTCTAAATATGAAAAAGGTAAAAATAAATTGAAGATTAGTATTGTATGTTAAAAGTTTAAAAAGCACAAACAAGAGATTGACAATAAATTGCCATTTATAAAGATTGTATGATGCATCCTACTGAACTATAAGAAAAATTCTACGATAACAGACAAAAATTAAAATATAATAAATCAGTTATTTTAAATGTCTAGATTATAAAACTTCATTTGTAAAAGAAAAATAAAGTTAGTATTGTCATTTAAGTAATAAATATCTGAAATTCATGATTACTATAAAATTAAATTTCAAATTTATAATCTAAAAATCAAATAAATATCTTAGATAACAAGTAAATATCTTAGATAACAAGTAAATAAATTTGTATAAACTAATGCTTAGGTCTTTTTTTTTTTTAATCTAATGTTAAATTACATTGTTTTATTTTTTAGTGAACATTCATTTACTTATAAAATTGGGCCAATCAAAATGTTAGTGATATTTTAGCACGTGAGTGTGTTGGCTGTGTAATATATAATTACTATATTATACATTTTTTAAAAATTTTTAAACTTTTCTTTCTTTTGAAAAAATTTTTTTAATATTATTTTTTCTCAAAATTTTCAAGTTTTTTTTTTTCTTGAGTAGAATAAACACTGAACTGTTTTAAAATTAACTATTTAGATTTTTAATGTTGGAGGAGGTAACAATTTTAAAGAATAAAATAATAAATTTAGAAAATTAAAAATTTAAGAATACCTGCCGCAAAATACACTTAGGTACTCAACTGTATATACAATGATTGGTTTAAGATCTACTCAAAGACAAATTTTGAACAAGGCTGCTTCTCAAAGAGTTGCTTTGACCGCTTCCAAGGCTGCTTTCAGCACCAGATTAAACAGATTACAACAAGAACAAGTTCCAAAGAAGCCACATGAATTAGAAGATCCAGCTAAAGCCAATTTAGTTAGAAAAGACTTTGGTACTTTGATCAAGAGAACTTTCGGTGCTGATATCAACGCTGACAACCACAAATGGAGTGATTTTGTTTCTAAGCCAACTTTAGTTTTATCCGGTGTCTTAGGTTCTATCTATGTTGCTTCTTCCGAATTATTAGTTTGGACCCCAGAAACTTTATTAGCTTCTTCTTTCTTTGTTGCCGTTGGTATTTTATACGCCACTGTTGGTCCATCTTATAAACAAGCTAAAATTGATTACAGAAACTTCATCATAGAAAAGTTACAAAAGGGTAGAGAAAACCACTTAGATACTGTTACCAAAAAAATTGACGAAATCAAGGCTTTAGAAAATGTTCAAGCCACCACCGCTGAATTATATAAGGCTTCTAAGGAAACTTTACAATTAGAAAATGAAATTAGTAAGTTACAACAAGTCGGTGCTTTAAAGTCTGAAATTAAACAAGTTTTAGAATCCTGGGTTAGATACGAAAACAACTTAAAGCAAGAACAACAACAATTAATCTCTAAGCAAGTTATTGAAGCTGTCAATGCTAAGATTGAAGACAAGGCTTTCCAAACTAAGGTCTTAAATGAAAGTGTTGAAGAATTAGAAGCTTTATTAGCCAAAAAATAAATTTATTAGGATAATGAAAAAAACAAAAGAAGAAACAAAATTATTTGAAAATATAAAATATAATCAGTTATTAAATTATTGTCTTTAGATGATTTATAAGAAACATTTCACGATAAGCATCTGCTATAATAAGACATAATTTTAATTTTTACTTATATGAAGAAGTTGTTAAGCTATGATAAATATTTCTTAAAAGCTATATTTTTTGAAAATTTGGGTATTTTGTTTTTTTTATTTATTTTTAAAACATTAAAAAAGAAGAGAACAATAAAATATTATATGTAGTATGTATTCAAACATATATAATGAGCAAGATTAAATAGTGGATTAATATCGATAAGTATATTCTATTTACTATTTTCAATGAAATATTCGAAAGATTATAAATATAAAATTAAATTATTGAATTATTTTTTATACATTGTGTTTAATTTTTTTTTTTTTTTGTTAGAAGTTATTATTTTAACTTTTGAATGTGTATTCATTTAAAAATATTACAAACATTTTTTCAAAAGTTTTTACATATGTTCAATTTTTTATTTAAAAAAACAGCCCATCTATTCATTCAAAAAAAAATAATAACAAAAACAATATAAAACCTAAACATCAAAACTTTTTTTATTGGTGTATATATTTATATAAATGTCTCAGTTACCACCCACAATTCCTGGTCCACATGATAAATCACCAATTTCCTTTCATGACATACCTGCTATAGAATTGGAATCTATGAGATTACAGCTAAATAAACTTATATCATCATTGAAAAATCTTCAACAACAATTATTACTACCATCTGTAGCACTACCTAATAACAATACTCCTACAATATCATGGTCAAAGCTATCTGAAAGAGTTGAGACCGCTATTAACCACTTACATAGATTACAAAAGAATATTATTCAATTTGATACATTTAATGTATATCCGAATGCTGGTAAATTTCCTGTTGGAGAAGAGGAACTTATAAGTGTTTTGCTAAGAAAGAAAAACTTACCAGAAATTGATCAACTACATGAAGATTTAATTAAACTTGGGCATGATAAGGTAGAGCAATATCGGTCATTAAATGGAATAGCTGAAGTGCAAGAAGAAGAAATTATTAAAAAGTATTTTACTGACAATGACACACTCATATACAAAAACTTAAAATTATTAAAAGAAACAAAGAAACATTTGTTTGGTAAAAAAAGTATTGAAGAACAAGATCTTATGAAAATTGATGATACCATTGATCAAAAAACGTATATTATTACTAGTGACATGATTCCATTTGACATCGAAGCTGTCTATAAATTTATGTTTTCTGGGGTTAAAAATAAAACTGAGACATAACCTATAAAACTATTTTCAAAAAATCATCTAAGTGTATATATATTCAAACCTGATTTGCAAGTACAAAGGATTATTAATATATACATATATATATATTTTTAATTTTTTTAAAAAAAATGCATCAATATATGCACATATAAATATTCATTAAATTCATAACCAATCTAGAACATAAAGTTCACATCACAATCTATTTACATGGTATTAGCTATTACTATTTTGTTGTTTATAAAAACAAAATAGTTGGAAATGGAAAAACTAGTTTAAGATGTTGAGATCAATATTTACCAGAATCTAGTTTACTTAAAATTGTAGTCATTAACTCCCAAGTTCCAAACATAATAATACTATTAGGAACAGTTCTAAACAAATGTGCAGTTAATCCACCGTACATTGATCTTAAACCTTCCTCTCTAAATACTAACGCAAATGTTTGGAATAACCCGTGATACTTAGATTTACCATTTATCATCACAGGTTGTTGTCTTAACCTTGTTCTAACAACCTCATGAGGATATGTAACAATTGACGCTGTGAACTTAGCTAAACCTGCACCACCAGATCTTAAAGCCCAATTCTTAAATGATTCAAATTTGCCATTTTGTGCTATATCAGTATCTTCACTTTTTAAAGTATTCTTCTTTATTTCTTCTTGTTTATTTAACACTAATTTTATTTGTTCATATAATAGCCACTGAAGAACACCTTCAACAGAACCTAAATAACTAGCTGATAATCCTCTATAAAGACCTACAATACCTTCATTTTTTAAAATTTTTATTGTACAATCGAGTGAATTTTTGTATATTTTTTCTTGGGCATTTTTACCTTTATCTAACTGCAATCTTGTCTTAACAAGCCAAATTGGATTTGTAGATGTAGATGTGGCTATACCAGCTGTAGCAGCAGAAATTAAATGTATCTTTGCATTCTCCTCACCATTATTTAACCATTTTGAATAAAAATCTTTAGAAATCCCATAAGTGAAAAAATTAATACTTCTAGCAGGAACAGTCCCAATTAAACCGGGCCCTAACCCTTTGAATAAAGCAGAAAATCCTTCTGTTTGATAAACATTTTTTAAAATTTTAAAAGGTGAAAGAACTGAATGATATATTAATTCAGAAGTATTATGTGAATGTTGAGTGATATACGATCTATATGCATCACTTTGTAATCTTGTTTTTACTAAATCTAATGGGCATGTCGCTATGCAACCAGCCATCCCACCAATTCCGCCTGCTACAAAATGGATATATGGTTTAACAGTTTGTTCATTAACAGACTGTTTCAATTCATCTTCTACAAGTATTTGATTATTAGCAAAATTTGTTTTCTCAGAACTACCTAAATACTTCGTTGATTCTAATATATCATCTTTTAATTTTTGTACATTGCTATCCTTATCAGAACCCATTATTGGTTTGGTTTAATTTCTTATACGATTTAAATAATTATAATAATATTTTTTGTGTATATATATTAAAACGAAAATATTTAAGCGTAGTACTGTAATCTATTTTTTTTTAAAGCTACAGACTAAATTTAATGTAATACAACTAGCAAAAAAATATTTAAAGTTGGTAATGTTAGGTTAAATCTATTAGTTAATCTTAAGTATTAAGCAAGTCATTGAATTCTATTGAATAATTATTTATAAAAAAATAAAAAAAATTTCTTTTATTTTCTTGGTCTTTATTTGTCAAAAAAAAGAAATTTAATCCATCACATGACTTGAACGAACGTCATTATTTGTTCAAGAATTAGATTAATAGCAATCATATTAAAAGTAATAATTATTATTGATATAATGTATTTATATTTATGTTTATTTCAAGTCTTTTTTTGTTTTAAATTATTGTGATCAGTATATAAAAATAAAGTATATAACTTTTGCTAATAACGCAAAAAAAAGATTAAATGAAAGTTTCGTAAGCAACTGGGGCTAAAGTTTGTGGAACGTTTTCAACAGCAGAAACAATGTGAGATTCTCTTGGTTGAGCTGGTTGTCTCTTTAAGACAACAGCAACACCGGCCTTCTTGGCTTCAACCTTCTTGGCAGCGTTAGCCTTAACTCTTTCTAAGAATTCTTGTCTACACTTAGAGTGCTTAACATGTTCAACTCTTAAAGACAACTTCTTTTGGATGTATCTACCGTTAACGACCTTGTTAATTAAAACACCAACAGAGGACTTGGTAACGTTGTAAATGACACCGGTCTTACCGTGGTAGAATTTGAATGGCATACCCTTGTGGATAGCAGCGTTAGCCTTGATGTCAACGATATCACCGACCTTGTAGATCTTTAAGTAGGTGGACAAAGATGGAGCACCATGCTTTCTGAAGTCTCTTTGGAAGGTGTATCTAGTTCTGGATCTTAAACCGTGACTATTTTAAATTTTATAGTTTTTATATTAAATTCAATAATAATAATAATTGTTAGTAAATTCGATTATTCATTAACTTAATATTCAATTATAATGAGTAGAATAAAATCCTGTTATTTTTAATAATTATCATAAAGGCATCGCAATAATATTTAGTTGTTAAAATTCAGTGTTTAAAATTAAAATCCTTAAAACTCATTTTAAAACTATTTCCAAATTACTCAGCTATATCTTATTTTTATAAATATATTCTGTGTAAGTTACACCAAATAAAGTTCCTTCCAATTAAATAGTGTAAAAAATTGGTTAAGATACACTTCTTTATCAAAATATCTTCTTATTATTCTTGTAGTTATTCAATGTAATAAAATGTATCAGTTAAATATTGAATCCTAAACTTTATAAAAAATGTACTATGTACTATTGCTGCAACTCTAACTTATAAAAAATTTAAACATTTATGATATTACTTTACTAATCAGTTGTTTATTCCACTCACTATGTGCACTTATGCATTATTTATCTACATACGATTTACCCATTTTTCCTTAATATGTCGTTGGTTACTTGGTCAAAAAGTATTTCAAAAAGATTTGAAGAAATTGAGCTTTTAAACTAAATGTATATTTTATTCACCATAATTTTTTTTTTTTTTTACAGAATAGTAAGCGCTCTCACAACATAATTTTGGCATGGCCTACTATTCTTGACAATATGTCTAAGGTATTAAAAAAAATTTTTTTTTTTTTTTTTTTTTTTTTTTTCTAAATATTGTAAAAAAGTATTTTTTTTTTAGTTTAGACTGAATTTTATTTTATTTTTTAAAAGAAAAAAATTCCTCATAAGGTATGTACAAAAAAAAATGTAATAAAAAAATTTAAAATTAGATTATATATACACCATATATGACAATAAAAAATGCGTACATTACATTATAATTCATTATAACTTATAAATATTTTCCACTATATAACATATTAAAACAATTTAATTAACTTTAATTATAATGATATCTAAAGAAATAAGATTTTTAATTTTTAATTCTTATGTTCCTATATTAAAATGTTTTTTTTTTTTTAAAAAAAAGTATGATTCTATCAAATATATTTATGATGAATTTTTATATAAGTTATATAATATTAATCATTATTTCTTTTTTCAAAAAAAAAGGGAAGAAAAGATAATCTCTTTTTAAAAAGATTCTCTTTTAAAACTACCCTTTCGTAAAGTATAATTGCGTTAGAGTTAAAAGATAAATAGACATTCGTTAATATTTAACAATGATTTATTCTTCTTCTTCAGCACCACCATTGGCAGCTCTCTTTCTAGCAACTCTACCTGGTCTACCAGCACCGAATGGAGAGGTAACAGCAAAGTCAATGTGCTTTTCGGAGTCTAATCTAACCATGAAAGATGGAATGTTAACGATTTGCTTACCAACAGCAATGTGTCTTTGAGAGATTAAAACTCTGGCGTGGTGAACAGACTTGGCTAAACCAGCTCTGAAAACTTGAGTTTGTAATCTTCTTTCTAAGAAATCTTCAACCTTTAAAGCTAAAACATAATCTAATTTCTTCTTGTCTTCAGATAAAACACCAACTCTGACTAATCTTCTGATTAAAGCGTTACCTTCGAATAATCTCTTTGGGTCCTTTTCGTCTCTGGTTAACAAGTCTCTAGCAGCTCTTCTGATCTTGGATAATTGGAAGTTAATTCTGTAGATTTCTCTCTTGTTCTTCAAACCGAATTCACCAGCTAATTGTAATTCAGCATCTAATCTAGCAGATTCGTATGGTCTCTTTGGAGTAGAGTAAGTTTTGGAAGTAGTTCTTGGAGCTCCTGTAAAAAAATAGTAAAAATTTTAAAAAATTGTTAGTAAAACATGTTATAATTCTTAAGATTTAACAAAGTTTAAAAAACTATTTTTTTCAAAAAGTAAAAAATATACAAAAACATAATTTCTAAAGAAATTCAAGTCACAAAACATAAAGAAGAATAAGAAAATACAAAAAATTAGTTCTACTATAGTAAGCAATAACATAATAAATCAAAACTGTATTTGAATTCACCAGAATAAATACAATTTGAAATATTTGACATTGTCAAATACTAATAAACAAAAAAATAAATTAAAATATAAATACAATATCTTTAAAGCGTTTAACTGAAGTGTCGGGTTTCAGATTAAACATAGATATAGTAAATAATATATTTTAATATAAAATTTTAAAACTAATTTAATATAAATTTCAATTCTTTTATGATGAGGGCCCGAATCCTCTTAAATTTTCTTCTCTACTGAAAAGAAAACTATTCAAGTATATTTATACTAGAAAAAAGATAATTCTTTTTTTAAAAAAACTGACTAAACGTCTCATTTAAAAAAGTTGTCGTACATACTTGGCATTTTTAATTACTATAGAAGTCGACTTTGAGGATGGTTTTTTATAGATTTTTTTTTAAAATTCATTTAGATAAATTAATAAATTTTCAATATTGAATAAAATGTTGTTTTAAAGATTTTAGAATCAAGTTTATCAAGACTATGAATGAAATAAATTTTTAATTATTCTTTAAAATTTTGTTTGAATTTTTGTAAAATCATTTTTTGTTTTTTTTTTAATTTTAAAATTTTTTGTAAATGTTTTTAAAAATTTAAATAAAAAACTTTATATTTCATGTAAGTTATATATTTTTTATATGAATTATTTATATATTTAAAAAAATAATGTAACAAAAAATATTTGGAGAAATTTCTGAATCTCGGATTTACTATATTCTTAAAATAAAAACTTTTTTTTACCCTTAATTTAAAATTATTTTTCTTAACCAGCACGCACTTCCTTTTGTTAACATTATTTTTTTTTTTTTTTTAATTATTATGCATTTTTTATTTTAAAAAAAAACCTATAAAAGGAAGTTGTCAAAAATAACATTTTTTTTTTTTTAAAAAAAAAGAAAACAAATTCCTTGAATTTATGGATTCATCACATTATATAGCATACATATGTATTTATAGATATGATTTTATTTTTTTTTTAATTTGATAATACCTTTAATTAAATAAGTGGTTTTTTTTTTTTTTTAAATTTTTTATCATAAAAATATACTAGTAAATAAACAAGTATATATATATATAGTAAATGAAAACCAAAACCTAAATAAATTAAATATATACATCAAAGTTGTATTAATTAAACATAATTTTTTATAAAATCCGATTTATTAAAAATAAACAGCATCAATAATAATCAATATAATGACATCTAGAGCATCTAGACTAGATAGACAAGTATTACTTTTAGAGACAGGATCTTCTACATTTGTTAGAAATCTAGCAGCTGATCAATTAGGTGATTTAGCTAAGCAACATCCTAATGATATAATATCTCTAATATCTAGAATTTATCCATTTCTTCTTAATAATAAATGGGAAACTAGAATTGCTTCAGCCAGGGCTATCGGAAATATAGTCCAATATTTACCGGATTGGAATCCAGATTTAGATGATGTTGTAATGAAAGAATTTAATAATACAAATATTGTTAAAAAAGAAGAAGAACTTGATGAAAATGCTATGATAAACATTACTGAAAACTTTTTGAAAAAAATTGAATATTTTAAAAACTCTGAATTATGGGAGAAAATTTTTGAATTAGAGAATAATTTATTATCTTTAGAAACATATAATATTTTAGAAGTTATGCAAAATTCTCCTCCATTACTTGCTGCATCTTTAGATTCTATACAAGAAAAGAAGCCTTTACAACAACAGCAAAAGAAAATTAAAAAGGAAACAGAGACTGAGTTAGAGCCTAATACTTTAAATAATTCATCAAATATTTCAGAAGAATCAAAAACCATAAATTCTGCAAAATCAGCTAGAATGAAAGCTTTAGCAAAAAGGAAACTTAAGAGAGTAAACACATTACCAAATGAAAAACAAGGAAATCAACCAAAACCTGTAGATATTACTTCTAACAAACTAAATGATATTGCTGGTGCATCTAACAATTTGACTAAAAACAATGTAAAATCAGAAGGCTCTGTTTTAAATAATCCTAAAATGGACATTACTGAACAAAGTAATAACTCTAATAAAATTATGCTTGAAACTAAAATTCAAAAAGACTCAGAAGATGATACAGTAGGTATTACTTGGACATTGCAAACACTATATGATTTGTTATTAAAAGACTTATCAGCAGATAAATGGGAATTAAGACATGGAGCTGCATTAGGTTTAAGAGAATTATTTTTAAAAAAAAAAGAAAATACACATTATATTGGAAAATTAAAAACTAATGATCATGTTGCAAATGTCGAAAGAAATGAAAAATATCTACAAGATTTGTGTTGTAACATTTTAAATATTTTTGCTAGAGATAGATTTAGTGATTTTATTGGTGACTCTGTTGTTGCCCCTGTTAAAGCATCAGCTGCACAAGCATTGGCTGCTATTTTTAATTCATTAAATGATATTGAAGAAGAAAGATTATTATTACTAGTTTTTGAAAATTTAGAAAAATTAGTATTACAAAAAGATATGGAAAAAAAAATGTGGCAAGTTTCGCATGGTGGTTTATTAGGTATATTATACTTTACTACAACAAAAAAGAATTTTTTTATAAAAAATAAATTATTATCAAGAATAATTGATATAGTTAAATATGGTTTAACATCATTTGATGATGATGTTCAATCAGTTGCTGCAGGAATTTTAATTCCATTAACTGATTTATTTTTAGAATTAGATGAACAAACTATTTCTGAAGTTTTAGATATTTTATGGAATTGTGTTGTAACAAGAGATGATGATTTATCAACATCTATAAGTTCTATTATGGATCTTTTAAGTAATTTATTTAAACATCCAAAAATTGTTAAATTAATGGATAAAAAAATTACTGATGAAAAAAAATGGACTTATAACAAATTAATTCCAATGTTATACCCATACTTAAGACATCCAATTTCAATTGTTAGAGTTTCTGTATTAGATTTATTATCACAATTTTTGGAGATATATGATCAAAAAGATAGTTGGATTAGTTCTACAACTGTACGATTATTATTACAAAATATCTTATTTGAAACTAATGAAAACATTAATGCTTCTTCAGAGAAACTTTATTTTAAAGTTATTAATGTATTTTTAAAAAATAATGAGCCAGGTAGTTTAGATAAATTATTTGGTGGTTTCTTAGCTGAATTTGCTCATTTATTAATGACTCCTATTGGTGAAATTGGAAAAAGTCATCCAATGTCATCAGCAAACATTTTAAAACCTTCTCCATCATATCATTTAGAAGAACATGTTCATTCTAATGGTAAAAAAAGAAAGTTATCAGAACAAAATTTGTCTTCCTCTCATAACATCAACATTGATTCTGCTATGATTAATGGTGATGTAGATATTTTAGGTAAAGAAACTATTTTAAAGAATAGAGTTATTACTGCTATGGTTTTTGGGAAAACTGGTTCTTTCTTTTTAGATAAAACTCAAAGATCTTTTGGGACTTTATTATCACATTCTATGAAAAATCCATATAGTACACCAAGATTTTTAACAGCAATTGTAATCTCTGAATTTGTTAAATCTTATAATGGTGAATCTTTAGATTGGCTTGTTGCAATTTTTGAACCTGAATTTCAAAATCATTTATTAACTTCGCAAACTGAAGCTAATTCATACGTTTATAAAGAGTTGGTGCCATCAATGAAAGCTTTGAGAACTCAATGTCAATCTTTATTATCTGCATTTGTGCATGTAGGTAAACTCTCCTCATCAAAAATACCACAACTTCCTTTCTTAGTTAAAGGAGAACCACAAGCAGGTTCTGAAGCATTTGATATTAAATTAGCACAAAAGATTCATGATGAAGTTTATGATAAATTATTTAATCATTTAGATAATGCAACAAAAATTACAGCAGCTAAGACTTTAGGAGATTTTAGACATAGAGTCCAACAGTACATTAACCATGTTGTTGATTCACTTGCAGATAAAGAATCTGCTATAATTTCATCATATGCAAATGCACTATTGGATTTCCATACTGAATTACCAACAAAGTTAAGTCCATTTATAAAAGCTTTAATGGATAATATAAAAATTGAAGAAATACCAATACTGCAAAAAAGATCTTATATTTCTTTAGTCTCTTTATTAAAAAGATTAGAAAAATTGGATAAAATGAATGTAGTTAATAAAGTTATTAAAAATCTTTGTGGATTTTTATGTGTTGATACTATAAATTGTCCAGGATATTTTGAAAATAAAGAATATACAGATAGAATCTATGATTTAGTCTTTCATGAAAGAAGTGCAATGTTAGCATCAGATCCTGTACTTATTAGTGCTAGACAAAAAGCTACGATTAAGACCAGAGGTGGATTTGAAGCTTTAAAACTATTAATAACAAGTTCTGTTGATGATACAAAAGGTGAAGTAAAATTATTACCTCAACTAGAAACAACTTTATTTGATTCAATGATTAAATATAAAAATTTATTTCATGATAAAACTGATGAAGACATTGATGATAATTTAGGTTCTCAGTTAGTTGATTCTTTAGTTATTTTAAAACAACTTGTTCCTATCTTTAACAGTGAACAAATAAAATGTTTAAAATTAGAAACTGATTTATTACCTAATTTATTATTAATAATAAAAAGTACAAAATCTATCTTAAGATTTTCAAGTTCTATGGCTTTAGCTACTTTAGCAAACGTTGCACCTGCTATAGTTATACCATTTATTGTTGAAAAGATTTTACCTCTCATAAACAATGCAGGAAGTGTTACTGAAAGACAAGGTAGTGTTGAAATGATTAAACAATTAACGTTTGTTATGGGAAATGATATTTTACCATTTGTTGTATTTTTTATTGTTCCATTATTAGGTAGAATGAGTGATTCAGATTCAGATATTAGAACAGTTGCAGCTAAAACATTTGCTACTGTAATTAAATTAATTCCATTAGAAGAAGGAATAAAAGATCCAGAAGGTTTCTCAGAAGAATTTTTAAAAGGAAGAGAAAAAGAAAGAGACTTTTTATTACAAATGATGGATCCATCTAAAATTAAGCCATTTGAATTACCTGTTGCAGTAAATGCTACTTTAAGAAAATATCAGCAAGATGGTGTTAATTGGTTAGCATTTTTAAATAAATATAACTTACATGGTATTCTTTGTGATGATATGGGTTTAGGTAAAACATTACAAACAATTTGTATAATAGGAAGTGATCAATTTATGAGAAGCGAAAGATATTCTAAAGATAAATCTGTTGAAAACAGACCATTACCAAGTTTAATCATTTGTCCACCATCATTAACAGGTCATTGGGAACAAGAATTTAATCAATATTCACCAGGTTTAAATGTATTAGTATATGCAGGAACACCTAAAGTTAGATCTCAATGGAAGGATGATTTTAATAAATATTCAATTGTTGTTACTTCCTATGATGTTGTTAGACAAGATTTAAGTATAATAAACAAATATGATTATAATTATTGTGTTTTAGATGAAGGACATATAATTAAAAATCCTCATTCTAGATTATCTGTAGCTGTTAAAGAAATTAGAGCCAATCATAGATTACTATTAACAGGTACGCCAATACAAAATAATGTAGTAGAACTTTGGTCATTATTTGATTTTTTAATGCCTGGATTTTTAGGTACTGAAAAAACCTTTCAAGAAAGATTTGCAAAACCAATATTACAAAGTAAAAATCCTAAAGCTACACCTAAAGATCAAGAAAAAGGTGTTTTAGCATTAGAATCATTACATAAACAAACATTACCATTTATGTTAAGAAGATTAAAGGATGATGTTCTTTCAGATTTACCACCAAAAATTATACAAGATTATTATTGTGAATTATCACCATTACAAAGACAATTATACAATGATTTTACTAAAAAAGAAAAAAGAAATGTTAAAGTTGAATTAGATAATGATAGTTCTGAAGATGGTGAACCTAAACAACATATTTTCCAAGCTTTACAATATATGAGAAAATTATGTAATCATCCAAGTTTAGTAATAACACAATCACATCCACAATATAATGCTATAACACAACAACTTGCACAAGAACATTCTAATATTAACGATATAAAACATGCACCAAAATTACAGGCTCTAAGAAATCTATTAATGGAATGTGGTATAGGTGTAAAAAATGATAATACTATTATCTCACAACATAGAGTATTAGTATTCTGTCAATTAAAGGATATGTTAGATTTAATTGAAAAAGAATTATTTGTTAAACACATGCCTGATGTAACATTTATGAGATTAGATGGTTCTGTAGATTCTAGAGATAGACAAAAAGTAGTTAGATCATTTAATGAAGATCCATCTATTGATGTTTTATTATTAACAACAAAAGTTGGAGGTTTAGGTTTGAATTTAACAGGAGCAGATACAGTTATATTCGTTGAACATGATTGGAATCCAATGAATGATTTACAAGCAATGGATAGAGCACATAGATTAGGACAAACTAAAGTAGTAAATGTGTATAGAATTATTACTAAAGGATCTTTAGAAGAAAAGATTATGAGTTTACAAAAATTCAAAATGAATATAGCATCTACTGTTGTAAATCAACAAAATGCAGGTTTACAAAGTATGGAAACACATCAATTATTAGATCTATTTGATGGTTCAGGTGAAGGAAATGATTCAAGTAAAAACAATGATATGAATAATAATGAAGGATTAAATGAAGATATTGTAGATGAAACTGGTTTATCCAATAAAGCTAAATCTGCTATGGGTACATTAGCTGATGTTTGGGATGATACTCAATATAAAGAAGAATATAATTTAGATAATTTTATTCAAAATTTAAAATAATCTCATATAATTATTATATATTGTAGATATAATTTTTTTTTTTTTTTAAAATAAAAATGCACGTGATATATACATAAATAAATAAAATGTTTACATTATTTTTTTTTTTTTTAAATTAAATAATTTATAAAAATGATAATTAAAATAAGTTTAAATAATAATATTTAATATAATAATATATAAATAA
This sequence comes from Hanseniaspora singularis (nom. inval.), assembly GCA_030565715.1. Lineage (NCBI taxonomy): Eukaryota > Fungi > Ascomycota > Saccharomycetes > Saccharomycodales > Saccharomycodaceae > Hanseniaspora > Hanseniaspora singularis (nom. inval.). The sequence goes on along the minus strand of JAJMDG010000111.1, from coordinate 7,743 downwards.
ATATTCAAATATAAATGTAATCATATTAAAAGATTAAAATAATGAAATTATAAAAAATAAAAATTAAGTTCTATATACATAATATTTAAGATAAAGCTTCAATTAAATAAACAAAACCAAAGACAATAAATAATGCACCACCAACTAAAGTAACAGTTTTCATTTTAATTCTTGAAGCTAATAAAACACCAAAAATAACAGCTACAGCTGAACAACAAGCATGTCCAATAATAGCACCTAAAATAACAGACCAAAAGTTACCAGAACCAGCCATAACTATAGTACTAATTTGTGATCTATCACCAATTTCACCTAAAAATACCATAACAAAAACTTGAACAAATAATGGAGAAAAGATAGTATTAATTTTTTCTTTAACTAATTCAGTAAAGTTTTTAAATTTATTAGCACCATAATAATTTTTAGAAGCACCAGAACCTAAGTCATGACCACTTTCTATTAGATTGTAATTTTCATTCATTTTAGTAGTTTGTAATTCTTCTTCAACTTCTTGCATTTCTTCTTCAACACCTGCATCTTTATCCATATCAATACCTTCTTTTAAGATTCTAGCACCAAATACAAAGAATAAAATAGATGCAACCCATGAGATTAAAGTTTCTGGAAGGAAAGTAGTAAAAGCTTGACCAAAAATAGCAGATAATAAAGTCATAATAGCAAGAGATGTAATAGATGCACCAAATACAACATATCTATTATTTTTCATAGCCATTAATGCAGCAATTAAAAAAGTTTTATCACCAATTTCAGATACTAAAATCATAGAAGCAGCTAAAACAAATGATGTAAAGGCAGTTTGTTTTTTAACAGGAGTTGATGGAGTTTCATCTGAAGGAGATGTAATATCGTTATTAATATTAGCAGTAGCAGATACTAATGATAGTATAGATATAAAAACAGTTAATGTTTTAATAGAATTTTTTTTAAACATATTTTAAAATGGTCAATGAAGTGTTATAATATTTAAAGTTATAATTAGGTTGCAAAAACAAATAGTTTGAAATAGTTTATTTTATAATAAAGAAAACTTAGATCAAAATATTATATATATTAAAAAAAGAATATATTATTATTAATTATTTTTGTACAGGGATTAACGTTATTATTATATTTTAGAAATTAATATTAATTCTTTAAAACGTTTAATATTTATGCTGTATAAAGACGATAAAGAAATGTTTTTTTTTTTTTTTTTTTAAATAATTGAAAATTTTTATTTTTGACTTAGATTTATAAAGGACATAAAAATTAGGCTGAAAAATTAAAAATAGAAAATAGGCTGAAAAATTAGCTGAAAATAGGCTGAAAAATTAATAAAAATTTAAATATAGGATATAAGATTAAATATGATTTATTAAAAGATTTAAATTCTTTATAAAAATATATATAATTATTTTATATAATTTCATATAAGAGATATATTTATATAAGTTTTATTAATATCGATCTGTTAAATACTTAATAATCATATTAAATAATATATCGGTTAAAGATAAAAACGTTAAGTTAAAATAATATATCAAGTTATTTTTTAAAGATATTTAACCGAATTTTAAATATTATAATACATATTAATTTTGTCGGTTAAATAGTTTAAGGTTCATCCTTTGGATGTACATAATTTAATATACATCATTTATTATAGATATTAAATATAATTAATAGTGATTATTAACTCAAACATATGCTTAATTAATAAATCTTGTTAATTTATTTTATGAATAATAAGTTTTAAATTAAAAATAACTCAATAATTTATTTCTTATGTCTTTTAATATATTACACATAATTTTAAAAATATTATTAAAATATTTAAATTTTTGAATGATTAATGATGATTAATTTAATGAGATAATTATGATAACTGTGTCTTTTAATTAAAAATAACTCATTTAATATTTTGATATTTTTCTATCTTAATGTCTGTAGATTTTAAACATATATATATATATAAATAAATATATAAATAAAGATTTAATATCTTATTTTAATCACATCTCTAAAATATATTTAATAAAACCAAAAATATATTTAATCAAACTATATTATTATTATTTTTAAATGTCTAGTTTAGGTTCTAATAATTCTTTAAATAAAGAAGAAAAGAATTCTAATAATTTAGAAATGAAACAAAATAATAATCAACATAATATACAAGATGATATATCATCTTATACAGAATCTATACAATCTTATGATAATAGTATACATCATAATGAACATATAATACAACCTTTAAATACTAATCAAATAGATTTAGAAAATCAAGGAATTGAATCACAATTATCTAGACATATTACTAATATATTAACAGAAACTAATGGAGTTGAAAAAATTGAATCTTTAGCTAGAGTTTTATCTACAAAGACTAAAAAAGATTTGGAACATTTAGAAATTAGAGAAGGATTAGATTTTGATTTAAAACAATTATTAAATTATATAAGATCTGAACAATTAGAACAAGGAATTATTCCTAATGATGCAGGTGTTGCATTTAAAGATTTAAATGTTATTGGTATTGATGCATCTGCTGCAGTTGCACCATCTGTTGATAATATGATATTAAATTATTTAACTTGGCCAATTAGAATGATTAAAAATAAAGGTAAATTACCTACAAGATATTTAGTAAAAGATTCTATTGGTATTGTAGAAAGTGGTGAAATGATGATGATTATTGGTAGACCTGGTGCTGGTGCATCATCTACAATGAGAGCAATATCTGGTGAAATATCTGAATTTATTGAAGTTAATGGTGAATTTTCTTATGATGGTTTATCTCAAATTGATATGATGAAAAATTTTAAAGGTTATGTTATTTATGTACCAGAATTAGATTTTCATTTTCCAAGAATTACAGTTAAAGAAACTTTAGATTTTGCATTAAAATGTAAAACACCTAGAATACGTATTGATAATATTACTAAAAAGGAATATGTAGATTCTATGAGAGATTTATGGTGTACAGTATTTGGTTTAAGACATACTTATAAAACTATTGTTGGATCTAGTGTTGTTAGAGGTGTTTCAGGTGGTGAAAGAAAAAGAGTTTCACTTGTAGAAGCATTAGCAATGTCTGCATCAATTTATTGTTGGGATAATGCAACATTAGGTTTAGATGCATCATCTGCATTAGAATTTGCACAAGCTATAAGAACTGCAACAAATTTAACTAATACTACTGCAATAATTTGTGTTTATCAAGCTGGACAAAAAATTTATGATTTAATGGATAAAGTTTCAGTTTTATATAATGGAAATCAAATATATTTTGGACCAACAAATGAAGCAGTAGAATATTTTGAAAATATGGGATTTATTAAACCTAATAGAATGACTTCTGCAGAATTTTTAACATCTGTTACATTAGATTGGGATAATAGAAATTTAGATTATAATTTAAATTATGAAAATACTATACCTAAAAATGTAACAGAATTTGTTTCATATTGGAAAAATTCACCACAATATATTAATGCATTAAAAAATTATAATAATTATATTATAAAACATAATGGAAATATTACAAAACAAAGATTAGAAGATAGTATGAAACAAAGAAAACAAAAAAATGAACCATTAAATTCATTATATACTACTAATTATTGGACACAAGTTTGGTATTGTATGATTAGAGGTATACATAGAGTTAAAGGTGATATAACTTATACACAAGTATATTTATCATCATTTTTAACTAAAGGATTTTTTGTAGGTTCAATGTTTTATAAAATTGATCCAATTAATCAATCTACTACAAATGGTGCATATTCTAGAGGTGGTTTAATATTTTATGTTTTATTATTTTGTAGTTTAACATCATTAGCTGAAATTTCTTCATCTTTTGCTAATAGATCTATTATTATGAAACATAAATCTTATTCAATGTATCATACTTCAGCTGAAGCTTTACAAGAAATTTTTACAGAAATGCCTGTTAAATTTATTGCAGTTATGATACTTTCACTTATATCTTATTGGTTACCTGCATTAAAATGGACTGCAGCAGGATTTTTTCAATATTTTTTGTATATGTTTACTGTACAACAATGTACATCTTTTATATTTAAATTTTGTGCGACTATAACTAAAGATGGTACTACTGCACATGCAGTTGGTGGTTTATATGTATTAATATTAGCATTATATTGTGGATTTTTTTTACCAATTGGTCAAATGCATCATTGGGCACGTTGGATTAGATATATTAATCCATTAACTTATGCTTATGAGTCTACTATGGCTACTGAATTTCATGGTAGAGAAATGTTATGTTCTCATTTAATTCCAAGTGGTATTGGTTATGAAAATGTATCAATTAATAATCAAATTTGTAATTCAATTGGTGCAATTAGTGGTAAATTATTTGTAAATGGTGATAATTATGTTAAATTAGCTTATCATGCTAGATATTATCCTGATGCTTGGCAAGGTTGGGGTATTAATGTAGTTTGGACTTTTGTTTATATTATATTAAATTTAATTATGAGTGAATATTTAAAACCAATTGAAGGTGGTGGTGATTTATTATTATTTAAAAGAGGTTATATGCCTAAATTTGGTGATAATGCAGATTCTAAAGTTGCAACAAGAGAAGAAATGATGATAGCATTAAATGGTTCAAATATTAATCTTAATGAGATTATTAATTCTAAAGATATATTCTCTTGGAATAATTTAAATGTAGATGTATCATATGATGGTGGATTTAGAAGATTATTAAATAATATTTATGGTTATGTTAAACCTGGTAAAATGACAGCACTTATGGGTTCTTCAGGTGCAGGTAAAACTGTATTATTAACTACATTATCACAAAGAATTAAAAATGTTCAAATAACTGGAGATTTATTAGTTAATAATAAACCATTACCAAAATCATTTAAAAGATCTTGTGGTTTTGTTACACAAGCTGATAATCATATGTCAGAATTAACAGTTAAAGAATCTTTACAATTTGCTGCAGAATTAAGACAAAATGTTTCTATTCCTCATTCTGAAAAGATGGAATATGTTGATAAAATTATTAAATTATTAGGTATGCAAAATTATGAAAATGCTATAGTTGGTAAAATTGGTAGAGGTTTAAATGTAGAACAAAGAAAAAAGCTTTCTATTGGTGTTGAGTTGGTTGCCAAGCCTTCATTGTTGTTATTTTTAGATGAGCCTACATCTGGATTAGATTCTAATTCATCATGGAATATCATCCAATTTTTAAAAGCTTTAGCAGATTCTGGTATGTCTATATTATGTACAATACATCAACCTTCAGCTACATTATTTGAACAATTTGATAGATTATTATTATTAAAAAGAGGTGGAGAAATGGTATATTTTGGTGATATTGGTTTAAATTCTCAAATTATGTTAAATTATTTAGAAAGAGAATCTGGTTTAATTTGTGATAAAACTGAAAATCCAGCTGAATGGATGTTAGATGTAGTTGTTGGTAATAGTGTAGGTAAAGATTGGGCAAAAACTTGGAGAAGTTCTCCAGAACATTCTGCAGCTATTAAAGAATTAAATGAATTAAATAATTCTTTAAATAATAAATTACAAGAACAAAATCCAGAACTATTAACTAAATATGCTACTACAAATTTAATACAATTTAAAACTGTATTATGGAGAACTAATATACAATTTTGGAGAGCACCAATTTATATTAGAGCTAAATTTTTAGAATGTATATTTTGTGCATTATTTGTAGGTTTATCATTTGTTTGGACTGGTAAAGAAGAATCTATACAATCTGCAAATCAATCATTTTCTTCTACATTTATGATGTTATTAATTGCATTAGCTATGATTAATCAAATGCATGTATTTGCTATAGATTCTAGAGAATTATATGAAGTTAGAGAAGGTGATTCATCTACTTTTCATTGGTCTTGGTTATTAATATCTCATACATTTATAGAGATTATATGGTCTTCATTATGTGTATTTTTTTGTTTTATTTGTTATTATTGGCCAATGATGAATTCTGGTAAAGCATCTCATGCAGGTTATTGGTTTTTTTTATATGTTATTATATTCCCAATATACTTTATATCATATGGTGCTTGGATTATTTATATGTCACCAGATATACCATCTGCATCTATGATAAATTCTAATTTATTTGCTATGTTATTATTATTTTGTGGTATTTTACAACCTGAAAATAAAATGCCTGGTTTTTGGACTTTTATGTATAAAGTTTCACCATTTACTTATGTTGTACAATCTTTAACTACTTCTATAGTTCATGGTAAAAAGGTTAAATGTTTACCTCATGAATTTTTACCTTTAATTCCTCCAAATAATCAATCTTGTAAAGAATTTATGTCTATTTATATGGATAATAATCCTGGTTATTTAAAGTATGATTTACCTATAAATAATCAATGTTTATATTGTCCTTATAATAATCAAGATCAAGTTGTTGCTAAATTTGGTGTTCATTGGGATCAAAGATGGAGAAATTTTGGTTTTATGTGGGTTTATATTATTTTTAATTTTATTGCTATGATTGGTTCTTATTATTTGTTAAGAGTTCGTGGTATTGGTTCATTTTTTAGTGTTGGTTTAGTTAAGAAGTTATTTAAGAATCAACCTAGAAAGGAGAGACATGATGTAGAGGCTAATGTATTTAAGGAAAAGCCTGGTGATGAGCAGATTGTGTTAGGGTTATGAAGGGTATAAATGGAATGTATGTAGGGGATAGAATAAGAGAAGTAAAACAAGAGATAACATACATAAACTACTAAAAATATATATGAAAAGAGTAAAATATATATGAAAAGAATAAAATAATACATTTTAAAGTTAAATATTAATTAAATATTAACTATTTTATGAAATATTTTCTATAAAAAAAAAGATTATTTTTTAAATAATAAATCTATTAGATAAACAATGAATTTATTATATAAACTATATATATATTAATCAAACCTTATTTGTATTAATTAAACCTTATTTGTATTGATTAAACCTAAATTTATTAGATATAATAATAAATATTTGATTATATATTTGGTTATAAGTTAAGTATAGGGTAATATTTATATGTTATAGTTTAGATATACACTATTATAAGTAGGAAACCTTTTGTTTATTATAGATATGTGATTATTATAATTATTATTTATTTTATCATTTATGAGTTTTACAGTTTGTATATATATTTGTGTGGGTACTTTTTTATGGAATATTTTCTCTTTGTATATATCCCCTTAGAGGGAGAATATTATTCTAGAGGGATAATATCATACTAGAGAGAAAATACCCCTTCTAGAGGGAGAATATCACCCCTTTCTTATAAAGAGATAACCTCCCTTATAGAGAAAATACTCTCCTTTCTGTATAATATTACCTTATATATATAATCTTTATATATTTAGATCACGTGATATAATTTTTTATACATATTTTCGCATTGTTTTATTTTCCTTTTCTTCTCTCTTTTTCTTCTCATATTTACCTTCACATCTATCACCACACCATTACACCTTTACATCTACCACCACACCTTTACATCTACCACCACACCTCCCCCTCACCCCATACTTACACACTCTCCTCCCCCCTTTAAGACAGTGCCACCCATTTAAGATAGTGACCCCCCCGAAAATTTCTTTTTACAAAAAAGCAACCCAAAATTACCCAATTCGGAAAAAATAAAAAAAAAAAAAAAAAAAAAAAATAATTTTTTTTTTAAAAAGAAAAAAATTGAAA